>PVHP010029185.1:0-22574 GCA_004024765.1 Zapus hudsonius
TGTGTGTGTGTGTGTGTGTGTGTGTGTGTGTGTGTGTGTGTAGGTCAGAGACAACCTCAAGGTGTCAGGGTGTCAGTCCTCTCCTTCCACCTTCTTTGAGACAGGGTCTTTATTGATTACCATTGGGAGGTCATTCCAGCTAGTCTACAAGCTTAGAGATTCCCCTGGCTCCGCCTCCAGGTTATAGACGTGAGCCATTTTGCAGCTGGCTTTAAGTGAGTGCTGGGGATTGAACCTGGGTTTATAGTCTTGCAGAGTAAGCATGTCTGACTGCTGATCCAACTCCTCAGATCTCTGGAGTGTTTTATTTTTTAATTTTTATTTCAGTAGTCTGTGAGTTTATTTCATTCCGGATGTTTCTCCCCAATCTGTCTTTCAAAAGAAACCCAGAATTATTTTTAAACATAAGTTGGAGCTTACAAATACAAAAATGTCCTAATTGCCTGTAGGTTACAAATATGTGGTTGGTGATGGGTGACCAGAGAGCCACAGGGCAGGCTCTGGGGACATGTGGGGATGAGACTTGACTTTCATCCTCTTCTCCACTCCCTTTTCCTCTTCCTCCCCTTTCCTTTCCTTTCCTCATGCTTGCCTCACACAAGCTAGGCAAATGCCCTACCACTTAGCTACACTGCCAGCCTTTCCTCTCTACTTCTTGAACATCAACCGCCATGACCTTGGGCTGCTTCTGGGGTACTCTCTTGAATAATTAACTTCTGTCCCAGGAAATAGAGACTTAGGTATTCTGTTGAATTTTGTGTGTGTGTGTGTGTGTGTGTGTGTGTGTGTGTGTGCATATGTGTGCCTGGAGGCCAGAAGTTGACATCAGGCATCTTCCTCAGTCTATCTCCATCTTACTGAAAATGGGTGGTATTCCCATTGGGTTATCCTCTTCTGTCTCCCTCCTCTGCCCACCCTGAGGACCCTCCTTAGTGGGTGTACCAGTAATCACTGTGGGGTCATGGATACACCAGTCAGTTCCTCCGAGGAGGACTATGACTCATAGTATTTCTTCCCACTCTGTGGCTTTTACATTCTTTTTGCTCCCTCTTCTTCAAAGCTCTCCTAGCCTTGGAAGATGAGTTAGAAGTTTCTTTTAATGCTGAGCTCTCAGCAGCCTCTCATTTTCTGCTTTGATGAGTTTTGAGTCTCCTCAGTGTCTACCACCATCTCCCTGGAGGAGGTTCTCAGGCTAGCTGCAAGAACAGTGCTCATATTTAATCCATTACATTCTCTGTAATGTTTCCTTGGCCCTGGAGGGTGTGCTAGAGGTGAGTCATCCCATGATAGGCACTTGACTTTCTCTTGTCATTTTGATGGATCTTGGGTCTCCCCAGTTTTCACTGCCAACTGTAAGAATCAGGTTCTCAAACCAAGACTGAGAGTAGCGTTCATCAAAAGGGATGAACATATTCATTTAGAAGGCTTAGCCACACAACAGTAGAAGCTTCCTTCTAGGGTCTATGACCTTCCAAGCTATAGGCCTCTGACTTGGTTCTCAGTACAAGGCATGAATTTCCTCACAACGAGAGGGTCTCGTGCCAATCAGAAAGCTGCTCATTACCACCAAAGTTATGTACCACTGTTGCACTGCTGTATGCCTCTTGCCTGGCTGGTTGATTTTGTAGCTTGTAGAACTCCTCGCTTGTTCACACTGTTGGAGACTTTCACCCAGCAGCTGGCATAGCTCTTTCCAGCACTATGAGGGCTAGCTGCAGGAGTCTTCCATCTCCGTTCCAGCTTAGTTTCTCAATATCCTGTGACCACAGCCTGTGGTGTCTTCAACAATAGGGTCTGACATTTAGTTCTGTCCACCTTATTTTTTTTTGTTTTTAACTTTTTATTGACAGCTTCCCTAATTATAGACAATAAAGCATTATAATTCCCTTCCCTCCTCCAATTTCCCCCTCTCAAATTCACCCTCCATTATATCTCCTCCCCCTCTCAATTAGTTTCTATTTTGTTTTGATATCATTGTTTCCTTCTATTATGAAGGTCTTGTGTAGGCATTACCAGGCACTGTGAAGTCATGAATATCAAGGCCATTCTGTGTCTGGAAGCTTTCGTTGTAAGCAGTCCTACCCTTCCTTTGGCTCTTATGATCTTTCCACCACCTCTTCTGCAATAGATCCTGAGCCTTGGGAAGTATGATAGAGATGTCCCAGTGCTAAACACTCCACTGTCATTTCCTCTCAGCACTATGGTGTCTTTTGCTTTATCCCAGTGGTCACCACCATCTGGAAAAGAGAAGCTTCTCTAGTCAAGAGAATATGGTATACACATTTTAAAAATAGTACTTATAAGGCTGTTTGGTCTGTCCACCTTATATTTTGAGACAGGGTCCCACACTGAACCTAGAGATCACTGACTAGCTAGACATCAAATCCGAATGATCTTGCCTCCTGACATTTTTACATGGGTGCTGAGGTTCTGAACGTGAGTTCTCATGCTTGCATGGCAAGCTCCTTACCCACCAAGCCATCTCCCCAGCCCCACATTTCAATTTTCTATTCTGTTGAATTTTGTCAGCATCTCTTTACCTCGGATCTAATCTTATAAAGTCTCATATTAAGATAATGTTATACCAGACCTTCCCTTCCAGCTAATGCGTTGCTGGTGAGTCCTAATTCATCAGCCTGGGGGCCTTCAACCTGGATGCTTGTGAGAATCACCTGGAGAATCTTGTAAGATGTCCAAGTCCCACCCACCCCAGAACTGGGAGTAATACTCATCTTAAAAATATTTGTGTGTGTGTGTGTGTGTGTGTGTGTGTGTGTGTGTGTGTGTGTGTATACATGCCCCACCTTCCCAGACCCTGTTAAACGATTTCATAGCTGGGTGTGGTGGTGCACGCCTTTAATTTCAGCATTCTGGAGGCCAAGGTAGAAGAATTGCCTGAGACTATATAGTGAATTCCAGGTCAGCCTGAGCCAGATATGGTGGCACAGACCTTTAATCCCAGTACTAGGGAGGCAAAGGTAGGATGATTGCTGTTTGATAACCTACCTCAAAAAAAAATTAAAACAAACAAATATAGAAACTCCCTCATAGACTCAGCTTTTATTTTTTAAATGTGTATGTGTGTGCATGTGTGAGTGTGGGTGTGCAAATGTGCATGTAGAGACTAGAAGGTGATGTGGAATGTCCTCTGTCACTCCTCCACCATACCCAGCATTTTACATGGGTGCTAAGGATCTAAATCCAGGTCTTCATTCTTGCATGGCAAGCACTTAAGTACTGAGCCTCCTCCTCAGCCTTCACACTCAGCTTTTTTTTAAAAAACACAGTTTCTAGGAATCTAACTCAGTTCCTCACGCTTGTAAGGGAAGCACTTTATAGACCGAGCTATTTCCCCATCCCTTATTGGACTAATTTTTTTTAAATCACCCTTTCCCAATTGGCCAGTTATGGAATGAAGTATGTTAAAGATTTTTTAAGGTCCTTTTGGGATTAAAGTGCCAGAGTCTATAACTGTGATCATCCACAAACCATACAAGATTGGAAAAAAAAAGACTGAATTCAGTATTTTGAAAAATAGGTGATGAAGAGCTATTACCCAGCTGGGTATTTCCTGTTTAAATGGCATTTTTCTGACTTTAACTGTTTTCGTTTCTAACTTGTGAGCCTGTAGAATTAGAGCATCTGACCTTGTGGAGGTTCAATTCAGGTGCCTCCCACAAACTGAATGTATTCTGAATGCTCGATTGATCCCCAGTTGATGGCAGTTTTGGAATTGCTACCTTGTTGGAGGTGTGTTGTTGGGGGTGGGCTTATGAGAGTTATAGCCAGCTTCCTCTTGCCAGTGTTTGACATACTCTCCTGTCGCTGTTGTCTGCCTGATGTTGGTCAGGAGGTGATGACTAGCCTCTGCTCATGCCATTGTTTTCCCTGTCATCATGGGACTTCCCCTTGTGTCTATAAGCCAAAATAAATCCATTCCTTACACAAGCTACTTTTTGTCGGCTTCTTTGTCACAGAAGTTTTGGTACCAGAGAGTGGGGTAGGTCGTTGCTTCTAGAACCCTAATCCTGTGGCTTTGGCTTTTTGCAACTGATATGCAGGAGGAGGAATGTGGACAGATTTGAAACCTTGGTCTAAGATGCCTTGTAGTGTTGTAACTATGGCTTCATGGACCATTCTGGTCAGAGCTGAAAGACCTGAATGCAGTAAGAACTATGGACTGTAAGATTTGGCTTAAGAGGGTGAGAAAGAACTTTGTTGGTACTGTGCCAGAAGCAGTTTGCATGAGAGGCTTCCTGAAAACTTGTGCAGGAATGCTTTGAATAGAAATAGACTAGTGTGAGCAGATGGAGATGGCACAGAAAGAAAGGAAATCTTTGAGCTGAAACTGCTGCCCATTCAGCTGCAATTGTTTGACAGATGACAACCATTGAGAATTGGCCAGGTGATCTGCTTTGGGACAGCAGGAAAAATGTGGACTCTTTGAAGTAAGGGGCCTGAATACTGAAGGAGGTTTCCTGCTCTTCAAAGTTGGCTTTGTTCCACTCTGGATTAACAAGTTGGTAGCCCACCTATGGTGTATAACAAATGCAGTAAGAGAGAGTCATTGGATGTGCAACATAGTTTTATTTTTTGGAAATGGCCATTAGCAGTGTGAAGCAGGTGTGTTAGACTGCCTGCGTGGAAGCCCAACGGAGCCATGAGGATGAACCGTGGGTTGCAGTGGAGACCCAGTGAATGTTGTGGGACCCTGCTAAGAGGCACGGAGGATATAGAGTTAAATGAAGTTGAGACCGGCTAAAACCCTGATAAAGTCTCTGACTCACTTATCTCTGAGCTTCTTGGAGACCCAGAAGGCGTTTCACCATCCTCCTCTTTTGATCCTAAACCTCCAGCCCTCCAGGCAGGCTACAGTGAGCCCTGAGATAAGCAGGCAATTCAAGGCCTAAACTCACTCCAGCTATAATAACAAACCCGGACAATAAGGTTACAGTTCCTCTGCAACCATCACCATTCTATACATGTCTAGAGTCACATAGAAAGCCCTGCCCCCAAAAACTTATCTATACAAACTAGGCATCCACAGGCTACTGGCCCCTGCCAGTCCACTCATGAGACGTCCACAAACTACCCTGCCCCTACCAATCCCCTTGCTGCCTATGCCCCTGCCTCTGTCTTTTCCTCTATATAAACAACTTAAAAAATATTTTAAATGTCTTTTTTAATATTTTTTATTTCATTTATTTATGAGAGAGAGAGAGAGAGAGAGAGAGAGAGAGAGAGAGAGAGAGAGAGAGAGAATGGGCACACTGTAAACAAACTCCAGATATATGCGCCCTCTAGTGTAGCTGGCTTTACATGGGCACTGGGGAATTGAACTCGGGTCCTTCTTCATTGCAGGCAAATGCTTTAACCGCTAAGCCATCTCTTCAGCCCTAAACAACTTTTATCTATACAATAAATGAGAGCTGTCCACTGCCACATTCTCCCCGGTGGCTATGCCCCTATGCCCGTTGGCCTACCACTATCCCAAGGACGCTGTCCACCCAGCTCTGTGGATGAACCAGAGTGTTAGTATACAATGACCTATGAAGTAATCCATGGACAGCAAATGTCAGGACTATGGGATGGCTGCCAAGGAGGGCTGCCAAGGAGAGCTGCCAGCACCGGATGAAGTTTTCCTGGACTGTGAGTAGCTGAGCTGGAGGGGCAGAATCAGAACTCCAGAGATTCTTCACTCGTTAGAGTTATCAGACTTGGAGTTAGGGTTTGATGTTGCCTTGTTTTAAATCTTGCATTGGTTCAATCTGTCTTTGCTATGCCCAATGCCATCTTTTGCAGTGTGAATTTGTTCTGTGCCATTATGGGATTTTTGGTATTATGGCTCAGTTAAGACTTTGAATTATAGGGTTGTTTGAATATCATTGAGATTGATAAAAACCATGGGTATTTTTAAAGTTGGACTGAATGCATTGCATTTTATATCATATATAGTTATTAGTTTATTGGGGGCCAAGGCCAAATTGTGATGGTTTGATTCAGGTGTTCTCTACCAACATATGTGTTTTAATAATCAATCCCCAGCTGATGGCAGTTTTGAAATTGGATCCTTGTTGGAGGTGTGTTGTTAGAGACAGACTTATGGAGGTTATAGCTGGCTTCCCCTCGATAATTTTCGATGCACCTTCCTGCTGCTGTTTGCAGTGCTGTGGCACAGGTGATATCCACTCTCTGCTGATGCCATCATTTTCCCTGCCATCATGGAGCTTCCTCTAGAGTCTTTAGGCCAAAATAAACCCAATCCTTCCATATGCTGCTTTGCGGTTGGTTTCTTTGTCATAGCAATGAGAAAGCTATCTACAACAGACCTCCATGGTTTGTGCTTCCTTCCTTCCATAATTGCTATCCCTTTGTTGCTTCTCTCACTAGTGTAGTGTCCAACTTAATGCATTGTCACTACTCTGCATGGCCACCTCATAGAGTATCAAATTGGCTCTATGTCTTGTCTCATCTTTCTAAATGATCAGAGTTTAAACAATCCAAGAGTGGAACCAGTGATTACCTGCTTCTAACTCCTTCCTCATTCCAACTAGTCTGTAATTCCAGCATCAAGGAGGTGAAGATAGGAGAAACCCAGAGCTCACTGGCCAGCCAGTTTAGCCTAATTGGTAAACTCCAGGCCAATGACAGACCCTGTCTCAAAAAGAGGTGGAGGGTATTCCTGAGGAACAACACCCGAGGTTGTCCTCTGACCTTCATGTTTATGTATAGATGCATGCATATACACCTACATACACAGATGCACACACTAAAACACAATGCAGTAAATAAATAACATAAAGTCTGCAGAGTAAATGCTAAGTTGGCTCATAGTGCTTTCCCCAGAAGATGAAACAGAGGCTAAAGAATGAAATAAAACTTGTGGAAGTTCACTCGGCAGCTTATTGTGGTGGGGTGGGGGTGGGGGTGGGGGTGGGGTGTAGTACTTGAGCTGACCCTGAGCCCCAGCATCCTTCCCACCACCCAGTCCTTTTTCCTTTCTTGGTACCTCCATTATTAGAACACCTGGATATTCTTAGCTAACAATGGATGACATAAATAAGCACACGGTCATTTCCCCACATTTCCGCACAGGTCCACTGCAGACGGCCAAACCCTTTCTCTGAACACAGCTTGAAAGGCATATTGGAGAATGGAAAGACATCCTCAGCATTAATCATCCTGGAACAGTACGAACTGGCTTTGCAGAGGAGAAATGGTCTTCAGAGAAGATTGTCAGTGTTCTCCACCACCACCACCACCACCACCCCCCCCCCCGCCCCGCTGTTAGGAGATCCATAATACAATCTATGTTAGTCAGGGTTCTCTAGAGGAACAGAACCCATAGAATGAATCGATGTTAAAAAGGGAATTTATTGGATTTGTTTACAGCAGTCTAGCAATCGCTGTCTATGGAGAGTCAAGGAACCCAGTAGCTGCTCAGTCCACATGGCTGGATGCCTCAGTAGTCCCAATCCAGCACCGAAGGCTTCCTGGAGAACCGCTGGTCTTCAGTCCAGGCTGGAAGGCTGAGGAAACATGGTTCCAATGCCGATGAAAGATAACCAAACAGGGTAGATGCTCATGCACATGAAGGCACTCACAAGCAAGCAGCACAGTTAGGCAGCCATGCCAGGGCCTGGTCCACGTGGAGACCTCTGCTGTATTAAGGAGCAGGTATTGAGATTGGCAAGCATTGTCTACTACTGTCCCCTGCAGAGACAAGACTGAAGCCACAAGAAGATTAGTGGACCAGGTTCCTGCCCGGTCACTGAGGTCAAGGATGAATGAAGGAAGGTAGAGGAGCCTGGAACACTGATCTGGAATTGTCCAAGGAAGAAGAGTCAAAATAAACCTTGTGCTATACAGTTTGGGTCTTGAATATTCCAGAAAAGCCTATACATTGAGAGCCTGTTCACTACCCTGTGGCATTTTTAGCTGAACCCTCTAAGGAGGTGGAATCTGGTGGGAGGAAGCTAGGTTAGTTGGGGCATGCCCTGGACAGGCACATGGGGACCTCAGTCTCTTCCTTTCTCTCTGCTTCCTGCTCATATGAAGTGAACATTCCTTTCCCACCACACTTTCTCACCGTGCTTCCCTATGTTGCCATAGGCCCAAAGAAACAGTGCCAAGTAACCATGTACTGAATGAGCAAAAACAAACTTCTCGTCTCTTCTCTCTCTTCTCTTCTCCTCTCCTCTCCTCTCTTCTCCTCTCCCCTCCCCTCCTCTTTCTTTCCTTCCTTCCCTCTTTCTTTCTTTCTTTCTTTCTTTCTTTCTTTCTTTCTTTCTTTCTTTCTTTCTTTCTTTCTTTCTTTCTTCTTTCTTTCTTTTTTATTTTGAGACAAAGTTTCATTTGCCCAGGTTGGCCTCACACTCACTATGTAGCTGAGGATGACCTTGAACTTCTGATCCTTCTGAGTTTCTACCTCCCCAAGAGCTGTGGTTACAGGTGTGTACTATCATGCCTGGTTTATGCTGTGCTGGGGATCAAAACCAGGGTTTTGTGCCTGCTAGGCAACACTCTACCAACTGAGCTATATCCCCAGCCCCTTAACTTTTCTTAAAGTTGATTATCTCAAGTATTTTGTCACAGTGACAGAAAGTTGACTAATATACCCTGACAGAAAAAAGAGCCCAGAGGCAGGTTCTTGTAAAGGTAGGGTTGGGGCCTAGGGATGGTTTCAACAGTAAGGATGAGGATCAAGGCAAAAAGCCCATCTTATTGGACTTCAGTGCTTCATAGAGAGATGATGATCAATGGTTACTCATTGACATAATGACTCAGTAACCAAAGACAGTTTTGGGAGCTATGGAGTGGTTCTTAGAAGGGGCTACACTAGGGCTGGAGAGATAGCTGAAAGGGTAAAGTCCTTATCTCTTGAAAACTTTGTTTAGATTCCAATTACCCACGTAACTTACCAGTGCACACCTGTAATTCCATCACTTGGTAAGCAGAGACAGGGAATCCTAGGGACTCACTAGCTAGCTAGTTTTGCCAATTCAGTGACCTATAGATTCAGTGAGAGAGCCTATTTCAAAGAATAAGATGAAAATTGATTGAGGAAGACCCCTGATTTAAACTTCTGGTCTCTACATTCTTGTGCACACATGGTCACATGTACTCCCCCAGACATGTGAGCTAACTCAATATGAACATGCATATACACACAACACACACAAACATGTTTGCTTTTTTTTAAAGGGCTATGCTAGGCAGAGTGGGGAGAAAAGTACCTCTAGGGGACCCCATTGTCAAGGCTTCTCTGCTTAGGTAGCTGCCATTGTTTTCTACTTCTTCATTAGTGGGAATTAGGCCCCGCCCCCTCCCAACTGCATAAATTCACATGAATGAGGATAAGCCTTCGTTTGTCAGTCCCCCTGTTATGCTCTGATATATTAACGCATCAACAAGATAGAGAGCCCATTTTACTTATCATTTTATTGTATTAGGGGTGTGTGTGTGTGTGTGTGTGTGTGTGTGTGTGTGTGTGTGTGTGTGTGAACTGTGTTCATGCCATAGCCTGTGCGTGGAGGTAAGAGGACAACTTTGGAGGTCAGTCCTCACGTCATGTTGTTCTCTGCTATATTTGCAAGACTAGGTTGTCTACAAGCTTCTGGACAATTCTCCTGTCTCTGCCCCCTTCTCACCCATGTGGGCTGGGATTACAGACACTAGCCCTACAGTGAGTGTCTGGATCATTATGTGGGATCAGGGAATCTGAACTCAGGTACTTCCTCATGCACAGCAAGCACTTTATCCACTCAACCATTTCCCCAGTCCAAGAGCCTGTTTTAGGTGAAGGAAAAAAGAAAGTTGAATTTGTTCATTTGCTCAGAAAATCTAACTGATTCCTTTCACAGACTTGTTTCTATGAATCTGCGCATTTGAAAGTGTGTATATATTTAGTCCAATTGTGACAACATACTGACTAGTTCAGTTTGAAGTCCAGGTGGTTTCATATACTGATGTGTGACCTTGCAAGCCTGGCCCCCAAATTCTCCACCCCTTGATGCATGGATACAGAGAAGTGACCAGAGTACCCGTTCCAGCTCCTCCCCATGACTGCCTTGACTACTGGCTCTCTGGGCACCCTGACTTCTAAATTCTGGTGGGGAGCCATCTCTGATGGCTCTGTCAGACCTCAGGAAATCCTTCTTGGCTACCTGACCCAGTTTGCTGTGGTTCTCACCCTTCCCTGCCTTCTTAATTTCATTGTCATGCCATCCCTTGGGATCCTGTGGCTAGGCCCACCTCTGGAACAGAGTTGATCTCAGTTCCCTTTTTGTTTCTCTCCTTCCTTTTTTTATTCTTTCCTCCCTTTTTTCTTCCTTTCTTCCATCCCTTCCTTTTTCTTATGTCTCTCCCACCTTTTCTTTTATTCCTTCCTTTCATGTAAACTGAGACAGCTGGACTATTCCAACTCCCAGGTCCCTTCCTACCCTATCACCTCCATGGGAAACATATGGTCAGGGTCCCTGCTCTGACACCATCAAGACATGCATGTGGCCACCATATGTGATGTCGGTATAACTTTTCTTCTGCAAGATTTGGAATGGCTTTCTGAATCAAATTAGGAGGTCACATGAATCACTCAGGGAGCCCTGGGGGAAAAGGGCAGAATAGAACACAGGTATTTTCCAAGACCAACCTGCCACCTGTGATGTCAGGCTTGGGGCGGTTTGCAAAGTGGATTCACCCTGTTTTCAGGCTCACAAGTAAATCATTGTTCTCAGAAAGCAGACACTGCTTCTTGGGAGTACTCAACATCTGGGTGTGACAACCTGAGAAGCTAGTTTTCCATGAAAAACATGAGGCCTTCTTCAGAAAAGGATGTAGAAGTCATTCTGGGAAAGGCATTCATTTTCTTTGTTTCCCCCCAATAAAGCACCACAAATGTAGCAACTTCAAGCCACACAGTTTGGGGCTAAAGGGACAATTTGATCAGTAAAGCATTTGTCTCACAAATATAAGGACCTGAGGTCAATTTCCCAGTACCCATATGAAAAAGCAGGTCATGGTGGGCCCACACTTGTGATCCCAGCTCTGGAAAGGATGAAAGAGGAGGATCCCTGCCACTTGCTGGTCAACCACTCTAGCCTAATTGGCCAGCTCTAGGCCAATGAGAGAGCCTATCTCAGAAACAAAGATGGACAGCATAGGATGACCTCCTCATGCCTGCACACTCCCATGCTCGTGTATCTGCGCAAACACATGCACCCCTGATCCACATTACGTAAAAAGTGTTATGATTTATTATTATACAGTTCTATAGGTCAAAGACCTCCTGTGGTCACAGGAGACACAGGGACAGATCCATTTCCTTGTCAGTGAGCAGACCTTAGTTCCATCCATGAGGCTATTTTACCAGCCTAGGGCTTAGCTCCCTCATATGGGCTTTCTCTGGTCCTCATACATAGGAGAACCAGCAACAGGGTCTCTTCTCATGCTGCCATTGCTCTGCCCCTTTTTCTTATTTTTAAAAAAACATTTATTTGTAAGCAGAGAGAGAGAGAGAGAGAGAGAGAGAGAGAGAGAGAGACAGACAGACAGACAGACAGACAGACAGACAGACAGACAGAATTGGCTTGCCAGGACCTCTAGCTGCTGCAAACAAACTACATATGCATGTACCACTTTGTGCACCTGACTTTATGTGGGTCCTGGGGAATCGAACCCAGGTCATCAGGCATTGTAGGCAAGCATCTTAAATGCTGAGCCGTCACTCCAGCCCTCTTTCCCTTTTTCTAGTGCTACATCTATGCCTCCGATGCCCGTTAGCCATGGTGCTCCACCTTTAAGTACCCGTGAGATTAGATTGAACCTGCCCAGGTAACCCAGAATAATCTCCCCACATCAAAGTCTTCAACTTAATGGCACCTGCAAAGTCCCCTTTGCAGATTTTCAAGCCATATCAGGCCACATGATCATGGATTCTGGGGATTAGAAAGTTATTGGCCCGGGTGCCTCATTAGTGCAGTAGGTATCATGTCAGTCTCAACCAAAACAAAAATAAATGAAAAATTAAAGAAAGTGCACATCCTAAGAGGCAACTATTTTGCCTCCCATAGTCAAGTTAGGCTGTGACATTTGCTGAGCCTCCACTAGATATGACATCAAGGCAGTAAACCTTCACCAGGCAATTCACATGACCTAGGAAGGTGCAGGACACACGGAGTTTAGTGACCACAGCAAGCCAGTACCAGCTGGGTATCATACAAAGCAAGACTTGGGTGCATGTGCCCCAGGCACTTTGTGGTCTAGCCATCTGATGCACTGAGTAATTGTGCTCACAAGGTTTTGTGAGATACAATTATGGAGGCTAGCTTGTAAAGTGCTTTTACAAGATCTGACACAAATGGAACCCACTTAGCTTGACTTTCCTGTTCTAGCTTTTCCAGGCACATTCAGGACCTTTCTGGAACTTTTTATGCTTCACCTGCCAATTCTTCCACTTTTCTTCCACCAAGGTGACCTAGTCCCTGTTGGCCCCAACCTGGCCTACAGGCTGAACCCAGAAATGGAGTATCAACCTTTGCTGAACTCCAGATACACATGCTGTTCCCTCAGCCTGCAGTGCCCAGCCCTGATCTTCCCAGGGCATCAGAACTCCTCCTCCTATGCAGCCCTCTGGCCCCTCTGCCCACAGTGCACCTGAGGTCATCATCGGAGCACTGTGGGTGATGAAGCTGAGGTCTCAGTCCAGAGCTACTGAAGCCAAGTCCACTTTTTTTTATTGCAATAGCAGGGGTTCATGAGCACTTGGAGGTGGGGTTCATGAGCACTTGAAGGTGGAGTTCATGAGCACTTGGAGGTGGGGTTCATGAGCACTAGGAGGTGGGGTTCATGAGCAGTTAAAGGTGGGGTTCTTGAGCACTTGGATGTGGGGTTCATGAGCACTTGAAGGTGGAGTTCATGAGCACTTGGAGGTGGGGTTCATGAGCACTAGGAGGTGGGGTTCATGAGCAGTTAAAGGTGGGGTTCATGAGAAGTTAAAGGTGGGGTTCATGAGCAGTTAAAGGTGGGGTTCTTGAGCACTTGGATGTGGGGTTCATAAACACTTGAAAGTGGGTTCACTACATGGATACCAGGAAAAAAAAGAGCAAAGAGGGGAGGAGAGGAGGGGATGCAGGACAAGATGTATCTTTCAAGAACAACTTCTTCCAACTAGACTCCACCTCCTAATTTCCCATTTGGTATGAATTCATCGATGGATGAACACTTTGAGGGAGTTAGTACCCCCATGATCCAGTGATTAAATCCATTCTCTAGGAGTCAAGCCTTCAACATATAAGGCTTTTGGAGGGACATTTTGTACACACACCTGCTGAGCTCTCTCCACATCCCCGAGCTACTGCTTTTGACATGCTGGGATTATTGCTTCTCTTATCATTTTCATTACTTATGTTTTCTTAACTATTGTGGTCCTCTCCCTCAATTTCAGGCATTTGTCCATCAGATCTTTTTAAGCTTCTGTTTTTGACATTTTGAATTAATCTTTTATATGTCAGCTTTTTAAAAATTTTCTAAACTATGTGGTTTTATTTATTTATTTATGTATTTATTTATTTATTTATTTATTTATGAGAGAGAGACAGGGAGAGAGAATGGATGCTCCAGAGCTTCTAGTCAATGCAAAGGAACTCAAGACACATGCACCACCTTGTGCATCTGGCTTTACGTGGATGCTGGTGAACCAAACCCCAATCATTAGGCATTGCAGGCAAGTACCTTAAACACTGGGCCATCTCTCCAGCCCTATCTTTCAGTTTTTGTCTGAGATTTCCACCCGGATGCTTCCTTCTTAACACAGTTTAGTTTCATAGAATAAATAATTCTGAAACAAAGGCATTCTCAAGAGCAGTTCCAGCAGTCAAAACTTGCTGAAGTGTGTTGAGTTACACATTTCATAATCACATCACTCTCTTGCTACATAGGCTGATCTACTAGTAACTGTGTGGGGGTTTCATTACCCTGTAATATTTTTTTGCATGTGTAGGTGTGTGGCTTGTGTATACCTGTGGGTACATGTGTGTGCGTTTGAGTGTGTGGTCTGTGTATGCATGTGGGTACGTGTGTGAGTGTGAGTTTGTTTATGTGTGTGTAGGCTAGAAGTTGATGCTGGGACTGACTCTTTCTTGGGAACTCTCTGCCTTATTTTTATTTTTTTTGAGACAGAATCTTTCCTTGAACCTAGAGCTCCTTTATTTGGCTAGACTAGTAGCCAAGAAGCCCTAGGGACCCCCTGTCTCTGCCTCCCCAGCACTGGGATTACAGGCATGTGCCATCATACCTGGCTTTCATGTGTGTCCTGGAGATCAAAACCAGGTCCTAATGCTTGCACAGCAAGTAATTTATGGACTAAACAATCTTCCAGGCCCCTTTTATGTCATTTTTAAAGGTACAAGAACAATCTTTTTAAAAAAATATTTAATTTATTTTAGGGGAGTATGTGTGCATCACACTGCATATGGAGGTCATAGGCAAACATTTGGGTTGGCCTTCACCTTTTCCGTTTTGAGGCAGGGTCTCTCATTGCCCATGTGTCTATTCATGGGATTCTGGGAAACTCCTGTTTCCCCTCCCTTCTCATCATAGGTGTACTGGAGTTGCAGAAGCCTATCATAGCTCTCAGCTTTTACATGGGGTCTGGGGATCTGAACTCAGGTACTCAGAGTTGTGTAGTAAGTGCTTTATACACAGAACCACACCCCAAGTTTTTTTTTATAATTTTAATAGTTGCTTGGTATTTCATTGTAAGCACAAACCAAAATTTAACTGACTTTCAGCATACAAATAGCCTCCAGTCTTTCTTAGTTTTAAGTGTGTTTTAGTGAATGATTTTGCACATTAATATTGAGCCAGTTCTTTATTTCCTCAGAGTAAATTCCTAGAAGTGGGAATTGGTGGGTCAGAGGCATTTTTAGAGCTTTTGAAATTTATTGTGAAATGACCTCCCCAGGAGACTCTGAGCTTGCCCTCTTACCAGCAGTTTGTGAGAGCATGATCTTTCTCTAGTGACTTTGCCAGCACTAGCTTTCCCATTTGCTTTAACAATTAAGAAAATGACTTGTGAAAATGTGCCTGCAGCAGGTGGGAAACTTATTAACGCTTTTACTAGGCAACCCTAGCTTGATGTAATAATGTTGATAGTAGCTGATATTCATTATGCACTTACATGCTTCAAGCATGTGACATGAGTTAACTCTTGCAAGCCTCCGGATCCTTCTATGAGGTAGGGACCATTATCAACCCATATCACATGTGAGAAAATCAAAGAACAGAAATGTTAAAGAAGCTGCTGCTGTGGTTTGAGTGTGTCTCTCAAAATTTCCTAGCTTAGGAGCTGGGTCCTAAGCATGATGACGCTAAGAGGTAGGACCCATGAAAGGTGAGGAGCTCTTTGGGTTATGATCATACTCTCAGAAGGGGCTACTGTATTTCTCACAGGAACCCAGTCTCTCTCTCTCTCTCTCTCTCTCTCTCTCTCTCTCTCTCTCTCTCTCTCTCTCTCTCTCCTTGTCTCACTATGTAATCTCGCTGTCTCACACGTGCTGCCACCTCTGGGATAATATGGAGGTTCTTTCCAAAGCCAAGTCAACACAAGTTTGCTATTCCCCCGACCCTCCAGATCTGTGAGACAATAAACTTCTTTCTTAACAAAATACCTAGTCTCAGATATTTCACTATAGTAACAAAAACGGACTAACACAGAAAAGTCACATAGCCCAAGATAATGACAGGTGAGCTAGGATCTCCTCCCAGAGCATAGCCTACATCAAGCTCTATACAGTTGCTGTCTTGAGGGTCTCTGCTAAGATCACAAAGCACCTAAGGTGACCTTTGAGTTCAGGATTCATGATGGTACCCTGTATTATTCATGGTACTCTGAGGAACTGAAGCTATAGAATGTGTATATATATATATATATATATATATATATATATATATTATAAAAGAAGGTTTATTGGATTGGCTTACACAATACGTCTATACAGTTCAACAGTGGCCATCTGCATGTAGGAGAGACATGGAACTCAGTCGCTGCTCAAACTAAGAAACAAGATAGATATCTCTGCAACCTGTCACTGAAGGCCTGGAGGATTCCTGGATAGTGATTCAATAATCTTCTCATTTCTTGGACAAAACACCCAAACAAAAGCAGCTGATGGGAGGAAAGGATTTATTTCAACTTCCGGTCTCAAAGAGAAGTGTCATCAGGGCAGGGAAAGGATGGCAGAGCAGAGACTGGGTATTACATCTTGCCCCAACAGCTGGGAAGTAAGCAGCAAGAGTAAACTAGCCTCACCCAGAGGGGCTGGACTCATAAACCTCAGGCTCACCCCCAGCAGCACACCCCCTCCAGCAAGACCCCAACTCCCAAACTGCCACCAGCTGGGGATCAAGTATTTAACACCCATGACCATATGGGGGACATTTCATTCAAACCGCCACAGAAAGCAATGTGGGGTATATACTACTAAAATGCATTATATATTTCTGAAAAAAATAAATTTAAAAGATTAATATATGAAAGAAGCCAATGGCAGAGGAAAACTAAAAGCTTTTCCCCCACCAGGGATATAGCCTGAGTGAGAAAAGCCTGTGAATGTGGAAGAAGCCCGGTGGCTAGGTGAGCTTCTAAACTTTCCCAGCTCTCTGACCCACTTCCATTCTTGGGTGTGCCTTTCTCTTAATAAACTGTCTATTTGTATCACTACCCATGTGTCCCTGATCCAATTCTCTCTCTGTTCCAGGACACCAGAACCTGGAAATCTCAGTGGGTGCCCTCTGGATCCTGATCCATACTTGCGACACTATGGGGAGGCACATCATCTAGGCAGGACCTGTTGAGAGGGTAAAGCTGGCCTTCCTGCTCTATCTCCAGTCACCCTGGGGATGACATGCCAGCAGAAAGTGTTCTGTCACACAGAGAGCTGGGTGACATGTCCACACTCCTTGGGTCCTTGGTTTACCTGGATCTCTTCTGGCATTCTTACATCCTGGGCAAACTGGGAAAGCTGGGCTCCATTCCCTTGGGGGCAGGTTCTGGTGTTTCCTTCTCACCTCAAGACAGTGCAAGGAGCTTTCAGAATCCAACTTGAAGCCACAGGACCCAGAGAGCACTCGCACCATGAACCAGACACCCTAGGGATCCCACAGCAGCCATGTTACTGAGCCTCCTTCCCCCATCCCCTGTCCCTCGGGCTCTAGCCTCAGATGGTCTGAAACCCAGCTAGTAAGTGTGAGGGTGAACGGGGACCAGGAGAAGCAGCTAGCAACATGGATCCTGCCCTGCCCAGGAGCTTCTAGGCCTGAAGCAAGCCTTAGCTAGTGGGAGGAAGGGCCGAAGCTTAACACTTGACATTTGCAGCATGATTGTATACTGACTGGCTGGGACATTTTAGTCACTGAAACTAGACTTGAAAGGTCTCAGAAGTA
Organism: Zapus hudsonius; assembly: GCA_004024765.1. Lineage (NCBI taxonomy): Eukaryota > Metazoa > Chordata > Mammalia > Rodentia > Dipodidae > Zapus > Zapus hudsonius. The sequence continues at coordinate 17,443 of PVHP010029185.1, forward strand.
CTGTGAGAGCTGCCAGCGACGTCCTCGGAGGACGGCAAGAAATGATGGCAGAGGGCAGTGTGAAGACGGCCGATTATGATTGCATGCTGGTGAAGCTGTTGCTCTAACAGGGTTGCCTGGGACAGCCCCTGTGTGCCCTACTCAAGGCCTGTCACCTCCTCTCAGCCAAGGCTGAGACCACAGTTTCTGCCACTTCTTTTGCTTTGGGGTGGTGGGGGGAGAGGGACTCAGTAGCCAGGTGTTGCAGTCACCTTTGAGTTGCTGGCACAAAGCATCTTGTGGAAGAAAGGGTTTCTTTTGGCTTATGATATTGAGGGCAAGCTCCGTGTTGGCAGGGGAAAGGATGGCATGAGCAGAGGTTGGACATCACCTCTGACAGCAGGTGGACAACAGCCACAGGAGAGTGAGCTGAACACTGGCAATAAGAAGCTGGCTATAACACCCATAAACCCGCCTCCAACAGACACCTCCTCCAGCAAGGCTCCAATTCCCAAATTGCCACCAGCTGGGGACCTAGCATTCAGAACACATGGTTTATGGGATACATCTAATTCAAACCACCACACTAGGGTCCTCTTTTTTTGCCTCCTGCCACTTCCTCAAAAGGGGACATTCCAGATCCCCTAACTGCCAGGGCGCATCCTTCTGTACCAAGCAACCATGGTAATAGATGATAGCTTGTCCAGTAGACCCTCCATCCACACCATCCTCGTGTGTCCTGATAACTCACCTGTGAGGTGGCATCCTCATATCAGAGTTTCAGAGGTTGAGGAGCTTGCCCAGAAATGACTTGAGCAGCTCTGTTTTCCACTGAGAACTCAGAGGCAGGGCCCTGTGCAAGCTAAGCACACCCTCTAGTATTGAGCTGCACACTAGCCCCAGCTTCTTGATTTTTAACTGGCCTCCCAACTCCCCTCAAGCACCTGCTGGCAGGGAGAGTAGGTATCTTTCGACTTAAAGGTACTGGTAGACTGGTTATTTCCACTGTTCTCACTCCAAACTTGGAATTGTTTTTCACAGAAATAATATGATGAAGGATTGCTTGGACTCCACTGTGGCTACTTCTTGGTTAAGTCGGCCTTTGTGACCCTGCCTACCCACATCTGATCATGTGATTTCCTGGGAAGAAAACACATCCTGGATTCTAAATAGCAAATTCCAAACACACTGTTAGGACATAGCTTATTTGTGAGTTAGGGAATGTCTGCTGTAAACTGTTTTATTTTGCACGCCAAGAAAAAACAAACTGGCCTCTTTCGTTCTGCTATTTGGGTTGCTGGTTTAAAATAACATGGAAAGAAGTGAGGCTGTGCTGTAGTTTGTCCTTCTGCAAGGACACTGGCTATTGAAATTAAATCTCTTAAGAGGTCTGAGGCTGCAGCTCTGTTGGTAGACTACTTGTCTGGCATGAATGAAGCCCTGGGTTCCATTCAGCACCATATGAAGTGTGTGTGGTGGTGTATGCCTGTAATCCCAGCACTCGGGAGTGGATGCAGGAGTATCAGAAGTTCAAGGTCATCATCTTCAGCTATGTGTCAAGTCTGAAGCCAGTATAAGCTACAGGAGATGCTGTCTCAATCAATAAACATCTCTTGGTAGAGTTTGTAAATAAGCATATGGCCTTGGGACTATGAAGATAGCTCAGTGGGTAAATTACTTGCTACACAAATTTGAGTCCCTAAGTACTTGAGTCCCAGAACCCACACAAAAAGCCAGGTGAGAGAGTCTGTGACCCCATCATGCCTACAGCGAGGCAGAGACAGGAGAAGGTTTCAGAAGCTTGTGGGCCAGCTAGCCCGGCATGTGCAACAGTGAATGAATAAGAGACTTTGCCTCAAACAAGGTGGAAGGTGAAGACCTGCATTTGAGATTGTCCTCTGCCCTCCACAGGTGTCCACACACACACACACACACAGTCTAGCGAGCAAATGAAGCGTCTGACATTCTGCGTCCAGTCCTAACCTTGCCCTTAAGCTAGTTGTGTGACTTTGAGTCATTTTACTTTTCTGGGCACCTGCTTCTCAATCTGGAACACACAGGGGTGATTCTACATTCCTTCCAGTTCTCAGAGTCTATGAACTACAAGCAGCCTCAGGTGCAGAATAACCAATGAGAGATGCCTGCTCAGAAGTCATGTTATTTCTCTCTCTCTCCCTCTCTCCTCTCTCTCTCTCTCTCTCTCTTTTTAATCTCTCATTAGTGATGTTCTCCTTAAACTATGGCAAAAGAGAAAAGGAAAGTCAGATTCTTTTGGGTTAAATGGAGCATTTAATGATGGATAAGCAAAAAGATGTGTGATAGGCCTTTTTCTCCTGTTGAGTGTTTGGCTAATCTATCAGAAGATCCTGGCACCCCAGTGACAACCTGTATTGAAACTTGGCTCTTCTGCCCTCCCAGCTGTAAGAGCTTAGAAGAGAAGCTGTAGGGGGAATGGCTTTCATTTCCCCCTGGAAGCCGAGGGCTTAGCATTTGCCAACTGCTACGCAGGCTCGCCTCTAACAGAAGCCTTTTTACGTGGATGTTTTTCAGTGTGTGGTACCCCTCCCCTCCCTTGGAACAAAGCCTGCTGGAAAGTCTGACACCAGCCTGGGAACAAACTCATTTACTAACAGAGGAAAAGCTTCAGTATGTCTTCAGTGCTCATGTAAAGTTAGGATTGGATTTGTCTTCTTGTCTCTCTGCACAAGAGTGGCTTAACGCATGGACACTTTAAAAAAAACGATGCTGAGAAAACAGAACCAAAAAGAGAGAGAACCAAGCCCAAGGAAAAGAGGAATAGGAAATCAGGATCAGATAAAAGAGGGGCACAGCTGTTCAGACAATGTAGGCCAAATAGTTGTGATAGCTGAAATTCAAATTTAGTTACCTAAAATTTTCCTGTGTCAACGGAAGAATGGTCTATGCTGTTCTTTGCATAATTCTTAGTATTAGCGAGAAGACAGAGTTCCAGTTACTCAAAGAATGTTTATTCATTTAGTATCTATTAATTGCTCACCATGTTCCAGATTTCATGCTGGCTGATCAGAGATGAAAGGGCTGCTCTCAGCTTTCAGAGCTTGAGTCCCAGAGAGACTGGGAGCAGGAGGTATATTTATGCACCTACTGTGTGTCAGCCACTATGTATTTAACTGTCTACCTCCTTCATTCAGACACTATACATGTTTGTTTGTATCTTACTATATGCCAGTTACTATGTTTTTTAATTGTGTCCCTACTGTGTGCTAGACACTATGCAATTAATTGTAAACCTACTGTGTTCAGATATTATATACTTAATGACAAGCCTACTATATGTTAGACACCATGGTTTTAATTATGTACCTACTGTGCGTCAGCTGCTATGAATTTAACTGTGCATCTACTGAATTCAAACATGATAAACTTAATTATTTATCTGCTATATACTAGTCAGAGTGCTTTTCATTGTATTCCTACTATGTATCAGACATTGCATTTAATTATGTACCTGCTATATGTTAGGTGCATATTTAAAATTTTATCTATTTATTTACTTGCAAGCAGTGAGAGACACAGAAGAGAGAAAGAGAGAGAGAAATGGGCATGTCAGTGCCTATAGCTGCTCCAAACAACTCCAGATGCATGGTCCACTTTGTGCATTGTAATAGTCAGCCACACACCACTGGGATGAATCTCCAAATCAGGCACAGTTTATGGGAGGAAAGGATTTATTTGTAGCTATAGATACAGGAGAAGTTCCCGAATGCAAAAGAGGCTGCTCCCTTTTCACAGGTCCAAGCAGAGAGAGAAACCCATCACCAACACCACACACACAGAACAGCAAACAGGCAGGAATGCAAGGAGAGAATTTCTTCCCCTTTATATAGCCTTACGGTGGGGTCTTACAATCCTTCCCCAGACTTAATGGCTTCCTGAGTCTCTGGAACTTCCTTCCTGCACTGCCCACACAGGAAAGGAAGTCTTTGAGTTTCTTTACATCCTGCCCCCTACTGAGAGGCTGCCTTCCTGTAAACATCCTCAGAGACCCACCCAAGATAATTAAATCAAGTTGACAACAAAACCCAATCATCACGTGCATCTAGCTTTACATGGGTACTGGGGAATCAAACCCGGGCCATTAGGCTTTGCAGGCAGGCATCTTAACTGCTGAGCCATCTCTTTAGCCCTGGGTGCATATTTTTGTTTAACTTTTATAAACACTTCTGTCAGGTAAATACTATCTCCCAGAGAAGAAAGCAAGCTGAGTCTGTGCCCATAAATGTTAAGTATTGACTTGGGGGTTCAAATCAAGGCCATTCTTTTATTTTTAATCTTTGTATGTGCATATGATGTGTGTGTGTGCATTTGTGTGTGCGTACAGGTATGCTCCTGCCACAGCATGCGTGCAGAGGTTGGAAGACAACCTTGGGTGTTGGTCCTCATCACCTTCCATCTTGTCTGAGACTTCACATCTTGCCATAAGAGTGCTGAAATAGCCGGTATGTGCAGCTGTGCCCAGCTTTACATGACTTCTGAGAAACTCAACTCTCATCTTCACACTCGAATGGCAAGCACTTTACCTCCTGAGCCACTCCCCAGCTTCACTCTTAATATGATGTCATACTCTTGGTGATTTCTCCAGTTTCCATGATTGAGTCCCCTCTTCCCTTGCTGACAAAACCTCACCTTTGTTTAATTCCTCACCGCCCTTCAAGGGATAGGGATTCATTTCCAACTTGTGGTGGCAGATTGGGAAGATGGATTGTCTAAGGCAAACACAGGCATCCCCTCAGTGTGTCAAGGGATTGGCTTCAGAATCTGGGTTGAAACCAGAAAGCAGTTGATGTGACTGGTTTGGTCTAAGATGACCTAAGTGGGCACATTAAGAAAAAAGAAGGCTGATGGTATATCTCAGTCGGTAGAGCACTTGCCTAGCATGTGTGAGGCTCCAGGTTTGATTTCAGTTCCATAAAACAAAAGAAAGATAATCTAATCTATATCCAGGGACATTTTCTCCCTTTTTCTCTCAGATATAAACCTGTAGGTGTATCCCACCATTTTGTGACTTGGGAAAGTTAACTTTTCTGATTTTAACTGCTCTTGAATCAACTGGCATATTGTAAGATACTTCCCCAGACACAAATATAGATCTCACAAGAGGTCATGCAAACTTC
>PVHP010029186.1:0-23254 GCA_004024765.1 Zapus hudsonius
AAAAGCCACATCTGGGTTATTAGAACATCAGTGACCAACTCCAGCAATTGTGGAGAGTTAAATATTATATGTCCAGAGCCAAAACTATCTTGAGTTATATTAGTCTTTTAAAATAGCCAACTTATTATCTTTCCTTTTGTATTATTTTGATAGAGGTTAGGAGCAAGTTAACTTTCTTTTGAAAACAGTCAGCTAGGGACACAGGCCCTAAAGAAGAAAGGGATATTATTGGCTCTCGACTCCTTGACAATTTGATATCTTTATGACCAGCTGAGACACCACTTTTTCTGGGTTATAGTTCTTCTAAGCATATTAACTTTAGCTTACACATAGGATCTTATTTATTTCCTGTTTGATAAAAAAAATCATTCTTTTGCCTGCCAGTGCTCATGTTACTGAGCTTTCCCCTCCTTCCAAAGTCATGAGTATGGACACTCAGTTTTCAATTTGCCTGCTTAGCTTATAAAATTAGTTACAGAAGATCCAATTCCAAATAGTTTAAAAAATATCTGTTACTTCCACAAAAACTATTTTGATATCGATATCCATGGGCCCCTCTCTAGCCCTCTGCTAATCTAATTCACCCAGACTACTTCCCTCCCCCAGCATGCCACAAGTACTTCCTCATCCTCTTGATGCAGAGCACAGATACTGGCCTCTGAGTCAAATACCCTAAAGTGGAGAGACCTTGACCCCACAGTGCCCCATTAAGCAGTTTAAGATATGCTCACATTGCCATATTGCTCCACCAGGCTTATCCCTCTCTGTCTTCCTTTCTATGAAGTTATCCCCGTTCCCCTTCTCTATTGTGCTCTCCGTCTCTTATCTATCCCAACATAAAAGGAAACCTCTTGCTTCCTTTCCTCCACAACAGGTGTTGCCAGAATGGTTGCCTCTTCTCTTTAAAAGTTTTAATCACAAAACAGCAGCTCATTGACCCTCCAAAGCAAAATAGTCTGTCATCTCTGAAAACTACTGAAATATCAATTTCCAAAACTACTGAAGGAGACATAGGAGAAAACTAGCTTCTTTTAGGCAGTTTCAGTTAGAAACTGTGGCCCAGAGAGAATCAGGAGATGCCACCCCACATGCCAACGCATGAATGGAACTCTTGACAGGAATGGAACTGTGAACTGCATCTGATCAAGACTCACCTACAACTGGCTACAGTGCCCAGTGCCCCAGTTTACAATGTTACCTATGTGGGCTGCCCTCTGTGGTCCACACTCCTAATCTACAAACCAACAGGTTCTTCCCCTTGCATACCTGAATCTGAGGAAAGAATTCATTTTTAATTGCTTTAAAGACTGCCCTTGACCTTCCTTCTTAGGCTGTCTCTGCTGCCTCTCTCTGCTCTGGCCACAAAGATACATGTTAGTTTGGCCTGGCCTCTAACCCTTTCCTCCCAGCCTAGCTGGGTAGGACAAAGGAGGGAGCAAAGAACATTGCACTGTTTTTTGGTCTGGAGGAACTTTTCTGCTTACCCCTGCTTTATAGCTTGGGGTAACTTCTCACTTTAATTGCAGGTGTGGTTTTTCTCTGGTCTCTGAAACTACCGCATGTGTATTTCTCTTACAGTACAGATCTACCACAGGATGCTTTCACTAACTCTAGGCCTGTTTAACTTCTCTGAACTCAGGGTACCCATGGGTGCAACTTTCTTTACTACCCATTTCTCATCTGAATTTCCTGGTCTATGCTTTGATCTTTCCCTCTGCTATTCTTCCTTAAGCCCCACTGTTTGCCTTCTTAACTTTCTTCCATGGTAAATTTCCTTACATTTATATCTAAGTTCTATATTCCATGTCCTTATGGCTCTACTCTAATGAAAAAAAATCTCATTTGTCTTAAATGAGCCTTATAAACTACGTGGTGTTTTTCAAATGAGAGCATGTTTCCTACTTCACACGTATTTATGACTCTGCTCCAACCTCCTTCCTAGATCCCAATCTCTCTTAAATAAACCACACAATTTGTGATTCCAAATAAAGTAAACTTAATAATTCATAATTTATCCTTGAATTAATGTTTTAAATTAATTCTTTATTAAGAATAGAACAGGACTGAGAAATGGTGTTCATAAACTTGGGGGAACCTATCCTGAACCCCCACTCCATCAATGCCATGCTCTTGATTTCCCAGTGGCTGACAAAAAAAGACCTGTCTTTTCTTACAAGAAGAATGCCATTTCTACATCTGCTAGTCTGATGTGATCTGAGATGCCACAATGAAGTCCTGAAACTCAACCTCACACCTACACTAAGACAAGCAGATGCATGAGGAGAGTTGTCATCCCCTGTGGGCTTGTTGCCTTGGAAAGCACCTCATTTTTGGCTCCCTTTGTTAAAATTTGCTTGCTTCTTATGTTACGATCCTGTATAACTCAACCTTATTACTAAGTCTGTCCTATAACTTGTCTCCGTAATCAAACCTACAGTAACCAACAAATAAATAATATCCTCTTGCTCTGCTAATTAAAGTCCTTAATATGACCCTGGCCTGCACCCAAAATGAACCACTAATAAAAACACAAATCCAGAAATGTTGTTCCTAGGAGCCTCCATCTCACAATAAAAAACTCCCTGGTTCTAAAATAGCTAGAATTTCTTTGCCTCTTAACTGAAACTTCTCACCCCTCACTTTCTTCTTCTTAATGAGATCAGTAACAGCCAACCCCAATTCTCTTCTCCAAAGGGGAACAGTAGCAGCCACTCCCAATTCTTCCTCTAATGGGATTGGCTCTCTGGAACATACCATCCCACTTTCTTCCTCCTAAAGGCCTTATAACTATGAATCCTTTGCCAGAGACAACCTCCCCATATGTCTGTTCCCAATAGGCCCTCTGCCATTGTTAAACTGCTCTCCCTTGTCTTTCTCTTTTGTCTGAGCCAAATTTAAACATTATAATTTTTATATGTATATATTTATGTGGAGAAATTATTCTAAGTAATTTAGTAAGGAAAAATCTACCACAAGAAAATCATAGGGTGAAAATTGTGGGTCTTCATCCACCTGTTCTTATGAAAAAAAAATGAACAACCAAAAATATGTAAATTTATGATAAATTAGCCAGATTAAGATTAAATGTAAAGTAAGTATGTTGTCCTTCATTTAGATAGCAAATTGCAGGCTAATTTATTTATGGAGGATAGCATAAGGCAAAATTGAGGCACTTTTTAAAAGTGGCAATATTCTAGTGCTGGAACTGTAACACACTTTTCAGCCTCCAATGTCCAGGAGACAGCTTCCTGCCCTATATCTAAAATCTATACCAATTCAGGCTGCAGTACCTCCCCATGAATGAAAGTGTTTCTGATTACTACATATTCTTTTGATTCCCTTCACCTGATTAAAATAACAGGCCCTGAAATTCCTACAGCAACAAGAATTTTATGTCACAAGTTTTTGTAAAACACTGAAATCCATCTACATGTGCTCTGCAAAATAAGCCACTTCTACTTAAAGGTGAGTAATGGCAGTATCAATCACACTCTGGTCTGTCCTATGACACTCCTTAGAGCATTTGCATCTCTACTAAATATGCAATGAACACAAAAACTGCCAGACTCATCTGTGTCTGAGTTCATAAAACCCACGTTAGAGTCCAAATCAATGCCACCAATGTCTCTCTTGTGAGATGTGTTCTTTTATAATTTTGTGAGCTTGTCAGCTGTTTCATTAATGATTTATAACAGAAAGTAGATGCTGTAAGATTCCAAAATCATCATGAGCTTCCCCAGTCTTATTCTATTGGTTCCTGTGTCATCAAAGCCCTTTGATATGGGTATACAAGCTTCCTTCCTGTGAATAGCTGCTGCTCTCCCTTGATACAGATGCAGAAGAGAGACCTATAAAATGCATCTTTTAAGCACTGAAGACTTGAAGGGTGTTTTGGAAATCTGTTCATTTTTGTATTCTGGATGGTTCTCATGGTGAAAGGACTCAGCATCTTTTGTCCCCAAGCAGTATCAACCCCTTTGAGTTTTTCATTTTTTTCAAAATATCTAGACTCTTCTTTACAAATTGATAAAGAGAAAATTAAAATAGAATGAATGTGAATAGCATCTGCAGAATGTATTCTGTCAAGAATAAATTCTGTTCAAATAGCTAATGTATTAGAACTGTTTTACAATTAAAAATATCTTACACAGTGCAGATTCCATTTGAGTTATAGCTAAACTATTGAGGATATATATGTGTATAAGCACAATTTGAATTAGTAAAAGTAAATAACATAAATATGTTTCTTCTAATAAGTGTCTTCATATTAAAAAAGAGCCAAACATTTATATCTTGAATAGAAATCATATTTAGAAATATGCTAATATTGAAAATTTATTTTTTCATGCTAGATGAATAGATAAAAATCTTTTTCTTCAAATATCTTACCTTAAACATATTTAGACAAAGTCACAAGGTCAAGAACGACCACATCTATTCTCATATATTCAATATTATTGTCTGCAGTGTCACTTTTGCATGTGTGTGTATGCATGCAGATATGAGTGCTGATGTATGAAGAGCTGTTGTGTGTCTGGTTCTTCCAGATTGGACATGACCTCAGCCTCCTGAATCAGAGCAGGTGTGATCACTGGCAGGAGACCCTCCTGAGTGTCAACCCATTAATATTCCGTCAGGAGGAAGGGGGTAGGGTCATGGGACTCATAAGACCTTCTTTGGGATCCTGACCAGGGCCTTCACCTTTCCAGGCTAATCTAAGAGGTAAACAATTACCTTTGATCATGCAGTTGCTTGTAATTAACCCTGGGGACTGGGGACTTTTTTTTTAACAAATCATCCATGCTGTGAGTAGGAATCGTCAATGGTGTACATAAATGTAAATTACCCAAGGGATTTCTGGTGATGCATCTTCCTTTGAGTCACCCAGGCATCTCAGTAAATCCATTTGTTCACCAAGCTAAACTCCATTCTTTGGTGGGTCAGTACCTTCTGTTTGTGAGTTTGGCATGAGAAGTTCTTTAGTTCTGCTCACCTTGGAATGAGTTCCAGGGTCCAATTAGCCTTCGTTTATCCTAGAGGACAGCTTCAGGGTCAATGGCAATAGCCTCAAAAGGATTTCATTTGAAATACATATGAAGTGTACATATTCCAAATATTTTAAATATTATGCCCAATATCACTGTATGTGCTATAATGATACTGTCTCTAAATGTTATTACAGTAGAAATTAATATATTATCAAACACAAAAATATCACAAGCTATAAAGTTCCATACATAAAATAAATTATTTACATTTAATTTTATTTAATTTGCTATCAATGCCAAATATGTCTTTTTAAAATATTTTTTAAAAATCAATATTAGTCAAAGGAAGGGTAGGAATGCTTACAATGCAAACTTTCAGACATAAAATGGCCTTGATATTCATGAATTAGCAGGTGCCTGATAATACCTACACATAATGGGAAGAAAAGATGATGACACTGAAACAAAACAGAGACTCATTGAAATGGGGAAGAGATATGAGGGAGGGGGAGGGAACTATAATGTTTTATGTTCTATAATTATGGACGCTATCAATAAAAAGTTTGAAAACAATCAATATTAGTTTTTAGTGAGAACACCATGATAAAAATATTATATTTTCACCTGGGTGTGGTGGCACATGCCTTTAATCCTAGCACTTATAATTCAGAGGTAGGAGGACTCCCATGAATTCAAAGCCACTCTGAGACTATATTGTGAATTGCAAGTCAGCCTGGGTTACCTGGAAAAACTATATATGTAACTGGTGTAATTCACAATTAACTAATCAACTGATTAAATTGAAACTAAAGCTAATTTCGCTTTAAATGGACCTTACTTCATGTTTTCTGTTTAATGTGTAGTAGGATGAGGAGTATTTTACAAATAAATTTAAAACTATGGAGTAAAAGGTCCCTTTGGATGCATTAATTCAATCATCGTATACATTTTTTAAGTCATACTCACTGTTATATAGCAATTTCTTCACAATTAGAACATTCCATTCAAATGGGAACTATTAGGACTCAGGGAGTAAAGAAATTTACAAGATTCAGGAAGTTTAAAGGTTTCAGGAGGCTGCTAAAATTTACAAGGTCATTAGGTCCCTCCAAGGTTATATATAAGCATTAACAATTGCTAGCAGGAAGATTCTCCATCTAGCCAGCCAAGCAAGTCATGGAGAGAGATACAAGGATGTAGCTTTTGTAAATCATCATTCACACTGAGTTGAGTTAGATAGAGATTAGGAGCAATGGAGCTCACTTTGTAGACAGTTTAGTTGAGGGGGGGGGTCCACAGGCCACAAGGAGAGACAAATATTAAGCTACCAGGTCAAAAGTAAGGCAGTTCCAAGGCTGAAATTCTTTGACTGACTACCTGTGTTTGACCATTGCTCTCCCTACTTACTGAATCCCTACTTACTGGGATCACAGCGTCTGTAGAACTTCCAAGGGCTGCCCATGTCTTGACTTCCTTAGACTTTTGGTAAGGTCCACTTCAGCCAATGCAATCTCATATTGCTCTTCACCAAGTCCCATCCCCTGGTACTCTAGGGAAAGATTTCTTCTCTTTCAAATTAGCATGCTTGCATACCCTTTTTGTATGCCCCCTTTCTGTCCTTGTTCACTGTTCTTCATGACCAAAAGACAATGAACAACTTGGGGAGTTTTAGTGACCATTTAGTGCTCAGTGCTTCAATTTCCAAGCCTACCTGAATCAAGAAAGGCTTCATTGCTCTCAAACATGCAGCAGGTTTTTGGGTGATGCATCCTCAATTGAGACATCCATGCTCTTCTAAGTAAGCCCAATTAACTCATTGGATCACCATATTGGAATTTCGTCTGTTGTTGGCACCCTATTTAGGAAGAACATATATTTGTTCACAAGACAAAGATAAGATTATCACAATACTGCAATGATGTGAAAGCTCAAAGATGACATCTTAACCAACATCAGTTTCTTCAGCAAATGAACTGGAAGAGGTTGGATTTTCATGAATTTAACAATCTGGTGAACAGAAATACTCATTTGCAAGATAACAAGTTAGAAAATTATTTCTCAGTTTTGTAATTTGGCCAAATATGAAAATCTTTCTTTGAAATTGAAATGCTTCTCATTTTGGCAGCAAAAACTACATATCGATAGCTAGATTTTCAAACCTACATTTTAATGTTTTCTTTTATTCTGAGATACTTTTGAAAAAAAGCTCTTAATTATTAAAAAAGTGTTATATCTCTCTAAATAATATACATTAGTACTACTTATAGCCTTATTTTATCATAGGAAAATTCTAGAAAATAGAAACAAATGTACTTTTTGTTGAAATATCCTTAAGCTCAATCACTTAAAAGTAGTTTTTTATTCAATGATCTTCCAACTCCCATACAGTATAAGAGAACTTCATTATTACTCCTAATTTCCTTTTAACATGTTATAAAGATTTTACCACCAATAAATAAATGAATAAAACAATTCCTCAATCTCTCTGATGTAGAGGGCTGCTGGCCAGCTATCCATATGAGGTAATGTCTATTCTCTTCCTTCCAGATCCTTCACACTGTTTTCATGAAATACACACGAGTATCACTTTATGTATTTTTGGTTTCCTTTACCATTGGTGGGTTAGGAGTGCGAGAGAACCAGAATAAAAAGAAATGTCAAAGTGTATATGTAAAATCCTGCATATTGCACATGGCTTTAATCCCAGTGTTTGGGAGGCTAAGGTTGAAAGGTCATCATGTGTTCAAGGTCAGCCTGGGCCAGAGTGAGACCTACTTTTAAAAAAGTGTGTATGTGACAAATAAAAAGCAAAGGCCAGCTTTCTTAGAAATGTATTTATTTATAATTACTTATAAGCAGAGAAAGAGAGAGAGAGAGAGAGAGAGAGAGAGAGAGAGAGAGAGAGAGAGAGAGAGAGAGAGAGAGAACATGGGTACACCAGGGCCTCTTGTCCCTGCAAATGAACTCTATATCCATGTGCCACTTTATGAATCTGGATTTACATGGGAATTAGAACCCAGGTTGTGAGGCTTTGCAAGCAAGTGCATTTAACCACTGAGCTGTATCTCCAGCCCAAGGCCTTCCCTTTAAAAGCAAAGGAACAGGAAAGCATTTACCACATCAGACACACTTTCAGACAATAAGTGAGCTGTACCTGCCTAGTAACCTAAGAAAGATGAAAATAATTGAGGCTTTGCCCTTTTACATGCCTGCTAAGATGATAGCAAGGCCTAAACTTCTAAGCTTCCCAAAATATGTTGAGTGTTTCCAACACCTCTTATCCTGTCTTTCCACTACCAAGCCAGGGTTGCACTGGGAGAGTCTGAGTGGGAGTCAGGCCTTCATTCATACCAGGAGTTACTCTGGATCCCACACCTCTGTGGCTTCTGTAAGGATGACCTGTGAGTTTGGACCTTAAGCTGCAACTACTAGAAGAGCAATGTCCCTTCTCATCCCTGCTGGTATGGTGTCAAGGCAGACTTCAAGTCAAAAGTATTGTAGCATGATAAAAAAAGTTATTTTACTTTAAAATCTGTATTTTATAACATACCATTAGGAATTTTACACTTCAGATAGCACATTCAGGCAGCAGAAGATGGAAGAGAATACAAATACAAATAATAATAATAATATGAAATTTTAACCCATCACTCAAAATGGAAGATATAAAAGACCTACTAAAGATGCTTTTCTACAGGTTTTGGATAATGTGGAAGAATTGATTGACTGGAGAAGTCACAGCTTATCCCTTTTCTGGAAAATCACACAGCAAGGCTAATTTTCTCCCTCTTCAGGAATAAATAAAATTTACTCACTACCCCACTCCAAACAAAAGCTAAAAAGCAGGCTTCTGTCAAAGTCTTAACATACCAGTCAATGTACAACTTCATGACTTCATTTTTCTTCAGGCTGTATAAAATGCAATTGTGCACATCAACCACACTTTTTGTCCACTCATCGGCCAATTAATCTTCTGTTAATGGACATATAATCAGTCAGCCTAGAATTTCTGGTGCACCTATAAACTTCACAACCTGTGCATCACTGGCTAAAACGCCATCTCACTATGATCCAACTCAAACCCAAAACAGAACATACTGTGAAGATCCTGTCATGGTTTGATCCAGGTGTCCCCCACAAACAAATGAATGTGTTCTGATAGATCGATCCTCAGCTGATGGCAGTTTGGGTTTTACAACTTCGATGAAGCTGTGTAGTTGGGGGCGGGCTTATGGGGGTTATAAGCCAGCTTCCCCTTGCCAGTATTTGGCACACCTTCCTGGCGCTGTTTGCAGTGCTGTGGCAGAGGTGATGTCCAGCCCTCTGCTCATGCCATCATCTTCCCTGCCAGGATGGAATCTCCCCTCTAGTCCGTAAGCCTAATAAACCCATTCCTCCACAAGCCGCTTTGTTTGGGTTCTTTCTGCGCAGCAACTAGAAAGCTGACTGCAACAGATCCTATAAATGCCTATATCTCCTTTCTCCTTAAGAAAATCATCTATCTGAGATCCGGAGACCCCAATGCAACAACAATACAACACATCAAGTTGAGAGCACCCCACCAAGGTTGCAGATTTCCATTTTGGAAGTATCTGGTGAGACTATAAAGGAGACAACAGTGATACAATCCAAAAATGATACCACTAGAAGCTCAATTTATTTCTGCAAGGAGACTCTGACAAAGATAATAGCTAAACTAGAAGCAAAATCCAACAACTACATAAATGAAGTGGTACAAAAATCAGTTTTCACAGCATGCAAGCTTTATCACAAGGCTTAACTTGATGGAGGAAAATCAGAGGAACCTCAATAGAGCAATAAATGAATTGAAGGTAAGCCAACAACTAAAAAGGATCTTATTAACAGCTGGTTAAGGTTGATGAAGGCATGATCAAATTGAAGAATGAATATCAGGAAGCATTAAGAAATTCAAACCTTGACATGAAACTGGGACTCAATAAAGACAAGGAGATGATGCAGAAAAATACAACAGAAAACAAAAATCAATAACACAGTTAATAATCCAGAGAACAGAACTTCAGATGTGGAAGACAAGACAGAAACTTATTGGTATTCTAAAAATGATTTGATCAGTTCAAAAATCATGGGAACAAAATATGAGGAAACTGTGGGACACCCTAAAATGACTAAACATCCAGATCATAGAGCTACAGAGGGGGAAGAAATCCAGGCCAAAGGCATAGAGAACAAATTCAATGAAATTATTTAAGAACAGTTTCCCATTCTTGGAAATGAGTGGCTCATGTGGGCATAAGAGGCCCACAGAACTCCAAACAGACAGGAACAAAGAAGGACTCTCCAAGACACATCTTAGTTAAAATGCTTATAATAGAAAGCAAGGAGACAGTGCTAAGAGCAGCAGGAGAGAAACAACTCATCACATATAAAAGTAATTCCATCAGTTATTTCAGATTTCTCAATGGAAATCATAAAGGCCAAAAGGGTCTTAAATCTACCTCTTCAAAGTGTAAAAAACCATGGTTTCCAATCCAAATTACTATACCAAGAAAAAGTATTTCTCATATTAAATGGGGAAAGGAAAATATTCCATAATAAAAGGTAGCTCTATGATTATAAGAACCCAACGCCAAACTTACCAAGGATACTCTAGGAAATTTTCCACACCAAAGGGTCAAACAACCAACATCAAGAGCTAAGTAGAGGATGAGCACGATAACCAAAATTAATGTGCTCATAATAACATACAGGTAATCAACCCCAATAAATCCTCCACCATGCCAGGGATTAAAGCACACCTCACAGTTATAACTTTGAATATTAGTGGACTTAAATCTCCCATAAAAAGACAAAAGTTAACACAGTATATCAGAAAAATAGACCTTTCCATCTGCTGCCTTTAAGAAACCCACATCACCTCTAAAGATAGATACCTCTTCAGGGTAAAAAGATGGAAAATGTTTTTTTTTTTTTTTTTAGCAAATAGAAAGAAAAAAATAAGTGGGTATATCTACATTAATATTGGCTAAGATTGACTTTAAACCAAAAGTGATTAAAAATGACAAAGAAGGACATTTCTTACTCCTCAAGGGAATGATCCATCAAGAGGATATCACTGTCATAAATATATATGCACCAAATATAGGAGCACCACAGTTTATAAAGCACAATTTACTAGACAACAAATCAGAGTTATACTCCAACACCATCATTGCAGGAGACTTTAATATCCCACTCTCATCACTAGAGAGATGATAATAAAAAAAGCAGGAAAATAATAGATCTTAACAACATCTTAGATCAATTAGACCTAATAGACAGATACAGAACATTCCTTCCTAATTCTACAAAATACATATTCTTCTCAGCAGCCCATGGAACCTTCTCCAAAATAGACCACATATTAGGACATAAAGCATATCTCCATAAATAAAAAAAGATAAAATTCCCTAAATTATTTTGGACCACAATACATTAGAGCTAGAAATTAATAACAAAAAAATCAAAAACTACACCAGCATCTGGAGACTAAACAATATAGCATCTAATAGCATTAAATAATGATTGGTTGTTAAAGATATCAAAAGGAAATAGCAAAATTTCTTGAACTAAATGACAATGAAAATACAACAGTCTTGGTCAGCTGGGATGAATCTCCAAACCAGGCAGAGTTATGGGATGAAAGGATTTATTGAAGCTACAGATCCAGGGGAAGTTTCATAATGGTAAAAGAGGCTGGCCCCCTGTCTCAGGTCTGACCAGAGAGAGAAAGAAGCCATCACCAACATCCTACACACAGAATTGCAAACCGGCAAGGGGGGGGGATTTCTTTCCCATTTATGTAGCCTTTTTGTGGAATCTTGCAACCCTATCACAGACTTGTTGGCTTCCTGAATCTCTAGAATTTCCTTCCTGAGCTTCTTTCCTTGAAAGGGATGCCCATTTCTAGCTTCCCTTAGCTTCCTTACATCTTGGCCCCTACTGCGATGGCTGCCTTCCTGTGATCATCCTCATAGACCCCCCCAAGATTACTGAAAAGTTCAAGTCAACAACAAAACTTAACCATCACAACAATATAACAAAACGTATGGGACACAATGAAGGCACTCCTACAGGGAAAATTCATAGTGCAAAATGCCTTCAAATCAAAGAGTGCAATTACAAATCAATGGCCTAACCCACCTAAAGGCATTGGAAAAAGAAGAACAATCCAAACCTCGGAGATCCAGAGATAAAGAAATAATTAAGATCAGAGCAGAGATCAATGAATGGGAAACTTAGAAAACAATTTTTAAAAATAGATGGAATGAAGAACTGGCTCTTTGAAAAACTAACCAACATTGGCACACTCTTAGCCAATTTGATCAAACAAAACAAAACAAAACAAAAAAAGAGAATTCTCAAACAAAATTAGAAATGAAAAGGGAGAGGTCAAAACAGACCCCAATGAAATTAGAAGGGACTCAGGACATACTTCCAAAACCTCTACTCCACAAAATTGGAAAACCCAGAAGAAATGCATTAATTCCTTGATACCTTCTACCTTCCAAAACTAAACCCAGAGTAGATAAATCTCCTAAACAAACCTGTGACATCTATTGAGATTGAAAATGTGATCAGAAACCTCCCTGAAAAGAAAAGTCCAGGACCCAATGGATTCTTAGCAGAATTCTACCAAACCTCCATCACAGAACTGAGACCACTCTTTCTCATTTTTTTCATGTAATTATGGAATAGGGAATGCTTCCTAACTACTTATCTGAAGCAAGGATAAAACCAATTCTAAAAGCAGACAGAGTTATAAGAAAGGAAAACTGTAGTCCTATATCTCCAATGAACTTAAAAGCAAAATTTCTGAACAAAATCCTCCCAAACTGAATTCAACAATACATCAAAAGTGTTATTCACCTTGATTAAATAGGCTTCATTGCAAGGATACAGAGCGGGTTCAGCATATGGAATTGATTAGCATAATCTACCACATTAATAAACTCCATCCAAATAACCACATTGCCATTTCAATAGAGAAAGCCTTTGTCAAAATTCAACATCATTTCATGATCAAATGCTGGAGAGACTGGGCATGGAGGGTCTATATCTCAACATAATAAAGGCCATATACAAAACACCTATAGTCCAAACCATACTCAATGGGGAAAGACTCAAGGAGTTCCCATCAACATCAGGACCAAGACAGGAGTGTCCACTCTCACCAATGGTCTTCAGCATATTTCTTGAAGTTCTATCCCAAGCAGTAAGACAGGAGAAAGACATAAAAAGGATATAAATAAGAAAGGAAGAAACCCAACTTTCCTTTTTTGCAGATGACATGACCCTATAATTATGGACTCAAAGAACAGTTATCATAAAACTTCTAAAGATGATAAATTCCTTCAGGATACAAAATTAAGAAACAAAAGTCAGTAGCCTTCCTGTATGCAAATGACCAATACACAGAAAAAGAAATCAGTGAGCCTGTCCTGTTTACAATAGCATAAAAATACCTTGGAATAACACTAATCAAGGATGTGAAAGATCTATATAATGAAAACATAAAAACATTCAAGAAAGAAATTGAAGAGGATGTGGGAAGATGAAAAGACATTCCATACTCCTAGATAGGTAGAATCAGTATTGTGAAAATGGAATTTTACCGAAAGCAATATACACATTCAATACAATATCATTAAAAATCCCAGCTTCCTTATTTGCAGAGATAGAACAAAATAGTCTCAAATTTCATTTGGAATGGCAGAAGGCCTCAGATGTCCAAAAATACCCTCGTCAAAAGAAATACTTTAGGTAGTATCACCATACCCAATCTCAAGTTATACTTCACAACCATAGTAACAAAAATAGCATGGAACTGGCATCAAAAAATATAGACCAATGGCACAGAATTGAAGACCCTGACCTTAGTTCAAGTAACTACAGCTACTTGATCTTTGATAAAGATGCCAATAATGAACACTGGAGAAAAGATAGCATCTTCTAGAAATTGTGCTGACAAATTTGATAAATACATATAAAAAATGAAACTAGACACATTCCTCTCAGCATACAGAAAAAACAACTCCAAAATGGATTAAAGACCTCAATATAAAACCTGAAAGTCTTAAAAACCCAGAAGAAAAAAACAGGGTGAACTCTTCCCAAGATAGGTTTGGGAAAAACTTCCTGAACATAATAACCCCAATAGCCCAGGAAATTCAACAGTCACTCAACCAATGGGATCTCATCAAGCTAAAAAGCTCCTATACAGTCAAACATACCATACAGAGAGTCAATAGGCCACCATCAGATTGGGAGAAAATCTTTGCCAGCTACACAACGAACAGAGGCCTATCTAGAACCTACAAAGAACTCAAAAAATTAAGCAATAAAAAAAAAAATCAAGCATAGGTTTTAGAGATGGCTCAGAAGTTAAGCCACTTGCCTGCAATGCTTAACAACCAGGGTTTGATTCTCCAGTACCCACATAAAGCCAGATGCACAAAGTGGCACATACATCTGTAGTTTCTTTGCAGTGGCTGGAGGTCCTAGCACCCTGGCACCCATTCTCACTATCTGTCTCTATCTGTCTCTCTGCTTATAAATAAATAAATAAATACATAAATAATAAATACATAAATACATAAATATTTTTTAAAAAGAAAGGAGGAAAAGGAAGGAAGAAATTTCTTAATCATATAATAAAAATCACACACCCCTCTCAAAAAATGGGACAGTGAACTGAACAGGGAATTAACAAAGGAGGAAACACAAATGGCCTATTATCACTTAAGAAAAAGTTCAATGTCCTTAATCATTAGGGAAATACAAATCAAAATATCTATGATATTCCACCTTACTCCAGTTAGAATGGCAGTCATCAAAAATATGTACAATGATGTTGGTGAGGATCAGTGGAAAAATGAACCCTCATTCATTGTTGGTGGGAGTCCAAACTTGTACAACCACTATGGAAATAAAATTTCAAGACTCCTGACAATGATGAACACAGAGTTATCAACTGACTCAGCTATTCCTCTACTAGACATCTACCCTAAAGACTACTGTCTTCAATACAGAGACATGTGCTCAACCATGTTAATATCTGCAATGTTTGTCCTATTAAACCCATGCTGATGTCACTTTTGGGAGAATCTTTTTGTAATTTTCAGAAAGCAGGAAGAAAGGTGGACAGATTTACCAACAAGACCAAAAATGATAGCTGATTCCCAGGCAGGAGATGAACCATCCCCAACTCAGCAACTAATGGTCAGGTGAAATCACTGAGGAAACAGTGAGATGAGCAAGAGAGCTGCTTCCACTGACAACCTGTGCAAGAGTAATGGAGACACACACTGAGGATACTCAAAATATTGTAGAAATCAACAGATTCAGAGCTCAACACCAAAGCAGACTTAAAACTCACACACCATGGCTCAGGGAACTTTGCAGAAAAGTGCAAGAACCATGGTGTGGGGAGTATTCAGAGGTATTTCCCCTCTCCCCAGAGCATCCAGCAATCCCACTGAGGAGGGCCGTCAGTGGAATGTGGGCAGGGAGAAGGGAAACATTGGTACCGACACATGACTTGTACATGTTGAGTATCTACTTATTAAGAAAAAAAGCATTTTAATAAGTGCATTACATTTACAATCAAAAATAGACTACAAAATTTGTAATGGAGTAAAGCAGAATTAGAATGATTAGAATTAGAATGATGAGAGCAGACAATAACGAGGTATAGTCTAATGCGGGATCTTTGGTTAACAATAAAATGTTCATATTTTTTTCTAAATTAATATAGAAAATGAAAATAACATATAAATGAGATATGATTATAACATAAAAGCAGAATAAATATATATTTTTAAATACTGAGAATGTACTTTGAAAACCTCTTTGAAAACTAATTTAAAACTTAAGGTTTTTAGTTAATAAGTTCATGGGAAAATAACTTTAACCAACATTGATCCAGTTAGAAACAGAAAACTTAAATACACCAGTTTCTTCAGAAGGAAAGTTACTGCTGTTCAGTCAATTCTCCACAATTAAATACCAGGCCCAGTTTGTCTCCCAGAGGAAATCTAGCAAATTTTTCCAGGACATATAATTTAAAAAGCTACATAGTGTGTTTTGAGCTGGAGTAAATGAAAAAAAAAATCTCCAACAGTTTCTGAAGAAAACTCAATATGATAATTAGGACACATGAAGAAAGCACAAAAATCAAAGTTTTAAATGAATAAATAAAATATTAGTAAAAATACACTAGGTACCCATAGTATCATGGTATTTACTGCCAGAATATACAGCTGATATAGATATATGCATATCAACATATATTCCATTATATAAATTTAGTGTGCTATATGTAGTGTGTTATGCATGGATGTGCACATGTATGTGTGCAAACGCCTGTGTTCTGTGGATATACATGTATGGCCAGGAGAATATCAAGTGTCCTCCTCTATCTCTATTCCACCTTATTTCCTTGGAACGGTTTCTTACTACACCTAAACTCACACATTTTCTGCAAGGCCCCATTATCCTACTCTCTCTGTATCCACATTCAAACATTCTCTTCCTTGCCTCCAATGTGGAGGAACAGTCCAGTTTCATCCCATTAGTCTGTAGCAATCACTCCTGCTAACACTGTAACTCCTTTTTCAGCAGGTCGAATTAAGGGCATCAAAAGTCCAAAGTGGCCAAGGGAAAATCTTAGCTTGATGTTCAATAGAATAGTTTTTGTGCCTCTTGGAAAGTTAGCTTGTACTCCCCCCTCTGGAACCACTGGGGTTGTCAAAAGAGGAAACAAAAATTTTCCTCTTGCTGTTACTCTGTTGTTGCTGGGATTAAGCACCTGATCAAAAGCAGCTGATTGGGAGGAAAGTTTATTTTGGCTTACTTACAGTCTTGAGAGGAAACTCCATGATGGTAGAGGAAAACTTGGCATGAGCAGAGGCTAGACATCACCTCCTGGTCAACATTAGGTCACAACAATTGTAAGAGAGCAAACACTAGCAAGATGAAGCTGGCTGTAACACCCATGTGCCTACGCCCAACAACACGCCTCCTCTAGCAAGGCTCTACCTCCCAAATTATCATAAACTGGGGATCAAGCACTCAAGATCCATGAGTTTATGGGGGACATATGTTTAAAATGACCTCACATAGTCATCACTTCTCTTCTGAAACAGCCTTGCCACAATTATGTCTTCTGTATGCAATAATTCTCATGGTAGTTGTAAACAAAATATATACTTTCATTATTTGAATTACATTTAAGTGAAACTAGATGTTCAGAATCCCGAGCTTTGGATAAAAGTCTTTTGTCAAATTACTCTGAAAAGGATTTGAATTCAATTGTCTTATCCACAACTTGATTTTATACTACATAGCCTGGTGATTCACGTTTTAAAAGAAGTTTGCTTACTTCATCCTTTCATCAATTCACTGGGTAGTTTTTCTGTGTGTTCTGGGTTAGTCTATGGGTACACACATCAGTCTTTCTGAATAAATGGATGGTAATGAATACAATACTGAGCTTTTTCTTGGCTAAATTACCTTTAACAAGACATTTCAGACTTAATTTAATGACGTGCACTAGAAGTTAAGTGAGTGGCTTAGTTCATTAAGGAGGAATGCTGGAAAAAGATAAACACAATTAATACTGTATGGTGTAGGTAATCTTTTGATTTGCAGACTATTTTGAAATCATTGAAGTGAAAATGTAGACCTGTATCATTAATCACTTCCTTCTCTGTCTTAACTATCTGAATATGAAATTAGTAAATATAATTTATTTATTGCTATTTTGACTCAAGGTGATTTCATTCACTTATTTGAACTATATGTAAGTGGTATATGATGCAAGTATGAAAATGTCATAATCATAAAGTAGCAAAATTCCTATATTCTTGACCCCTAGGAACATATCTGCTATTTTTAAAATGTAAATTACAGATAAAAAGAAAAATATGACTTTCTTTCATTACTTCTAAGAAATTTCTGGCATATTAAATGTATGTATATTATGTAAAGTTTACATAGCACTTTCACATTCCTTTTCTCTTTTTATTGCTGTGAGATGAAAATTGAGATATACAGGAAATTTTCTTCTGTGTCTTTAAAATTTTTTAAACAGAGGTTCTGAAAGGGGATAGATACAAAGCAAAGTGATTGCATTACCAGTATCTCTGAGACATTTGACCTGTAAAATAGTTTTTCTTTAAGTGGCCTAGGGCTAAACTATTCCTACATAAAATAGACATCTGACATTGGCCTCATCATTTTTTTTTTTACTTTTTTTGTCCACGTGTATGTATATGGTGTGTGTGTGTGTGTGTATGTGTGTATGTGTATAGGCATTTGTGTGCAAGGGTAAATGTGTGTGACTGAGGGTACACATGTGTACATGCACATATGGTACAACTTGCTAGCTCCCGACATTTAGGAGTTAATTTACAGAAAAAAAAATCTACAGCTGATCATGTGTATCAGTCTTACTAGGTATCATTAGCCCATCTACTAGAAGGCAACTGTCCTCACTACTTATAAAATCAAGCAAAATCTAGGTCATCTTGGCCTTTGTATCCTGTCTTTCCCCAGATCCTTTTGCTGCTTTCTTTCCTGTGACTTTTTTTCAAAACCACCTCCTTCATATTATTCTGCATAACTTTGATTTTGCAAATCCCTCTTCCCTATAAAAATGAGTGACTCTCCCACATTTCCTTCTCTGGTTTTAGCCTGGTTCTTTTGCCTTGCACTGGCTGGCTCCAATTAAGCAAACCTTGTTTACTCCTTTAAAATCCATACTTGAAAACAGGCTCCATAGGGATAAGTGTCCTTATTTTGAATGGACTAATCTTGTTCAGAGAAACACATTAAAACGTTAAAAATAATGAGGTTATTGGTTTTGCTTTCAAATAAACAGGAAAGTAAAGCCCTTGCCCAATTGAGAACTTGATCTGCTAGGTTTCCTCCCTCTGCTTCTGTTGCTAGCTTAATAGTTTGTTACTTTTGGGGGGTAAACTCCTACAAGCAGGAAGTTTCAAAACAACCCTCCCTCATGGACTCCTACCCACTCTTTATCATTCTTAAAAAGTACAACTGTTATTTTTTTTCTTTTTGCTCCTGTTTAAGATATTATTATCCTGGTTACTTTTGAGGGATCCAGCATCCAGGAAATAAAGAATTATTTTCTCCTTGTCATTTTTTTAGTATTGCAAATGTCACATATTTCTAGAGAGTCTTTTGTGGAATACTTTAAATTTACAAAATTCAATTTCTGTCTTTGTCTGACTGAATAATTACCATCAAGGATTAGACTGATAAATTTTACCAAACACCAGAAAAATTTGCAGTTGCTTAGTTAGTATATATAATGTTTTCAAATGCTCTTAAATTTTTTCAGTTATGAAAGTCAGTTATGAAGTCACTTAAGTTTGAAATCTTATAATAATCTTGTAGCAGATTATGAGTCCTTTAGTAATGACCTAAATACAAACTCACAGGCAATTTTACTAATATGAAAATATGTAGAAAATTTCCTAGAATGTCCTCAAATGCCATTCAAACATTTTTAGATAATTTCTTGGCAGTCTTTGGGTTTATATTCCCAGATCGTGTGCTTTATTGAATTAAGTCATCCTATAAATTATTATGAAAAGCAGTGCATTTACTTTAGTAGTCTCTTTCTTTTGTATAATCAGAAAATAATTGGTTCAGCAAATGAAAATCTAATACTACATACCATGACTGTGCCAAATAAGTATATTTTTAATTTCTACATTTTATATCTTCTATGAGAGATATAAATATGTAAGTATACATATTGATTGAGTAGTTTTTAAAAAATATTTTATTTATTAGAGAGAAGGAGAGAGAGAGTTATATATAGAGAGAATGGGAATGCCAGGGTCTTAAGCCACTACAAACATACTCCATAGGCATGTAAAACCTTATGCATTTGGCTTTACGTGGTTATTGGAGAATTGAACCCAGGTTGTCAGGCTTTGTAGGCAAGTACCTTAACTGCTGAGCCATCTCTAAAGCCCTGATTAAGTATTTTCTAAAAATGATTGTAAACAATTAAACAAAACTGATACACAGTAATATCATAGCTACATGTAACTTACTAGAATTAAAAAATACCCTAACATTTTTGTCCTATATGTTCCATAAATTATAAAAAGGGAAAAAATCATAGATACAATATAAAGTTTCTACTGTCAAAAACAAAAGTACACCCTGTCACAGTCATTGGTTACTTCTCACACTGAGTTATTGATGGAAGAGACCCATGAGGTCTCTAGAAAAAGACAGGCTTATGTCAAACCTCTTGAATATAAGCCCCAGGCAAAAGGTAAGACTCTATTGCTGAAGATACCACAGGCTGTTGTCACACAACACCAAGAGACCCTGCTTGATCCAGAATAGTAACCAGCCCCAAGATGGTAACATGTGTAGTGCTGGAAAACATTACAAGAGCTTCCTGGAGAAATTGACCAAAGATATTCTGAGAAAGCAGAGATTACTGGTATACAACACTGAATGATGCTAAGAGAATGCTGAACACACTGCTATATGGTACAGAGCAGCAAGTGCTCATCCATGCAATAGTGGTGCTAAATCTAGGTGGGTAATCAATGGCTTGCTAATTGGCTAAGAGATCGGATCTGCTCAGTAGCAAGGAACCCTTAACTGGAACTGGAATCCATGGTAAACTCTTATGAGAACCAAGAACATGGGCTCCAAGGGGAAATTCCCACTAATCAGAGATCTACAAAGAAGCTACACCCATTAGAATCTTGCCAAATTAACAATGTTTGTCTCATATAACCTATACTCATCTCACTCTCCATTGGAGATTCTTTTTGTGTGTTTCAGAAGCACTGAGAACCATGGACAACCCAATTCCACCAACAGGACCAGAGGTGAGGCCTGACACCCAGGCAGGAGATGAACCATCCCCAACCAATGATATAGAGCCCAAACAAAACCTTTGACAAAGTGGTGAGAGGAGCAGGAAACCTACCTCCACAAGTCAGATAGCCTGTGAAAGGATAATGGAGACAAACATTGAGGACATCCAGCACAATCCAAAGCAGAAATCCAGAGACTCTTAAGACTTCAACAGTAAAGCAGCTTTAAAACTCACTCACCGTGACTCAGGGATCTGAGCAGAAAAGTAGGCAGAAAGATTTTAAGAGCCATGATGGGGGAGAATATCCAGAGTCATTGCCCCCTCAGCAACAACAAACAAAGGAAAAAACCTGGATGCCTCTTGTACAATTCATAACCCCCTATCCCATGGTCTGGTCCAGCAAGCCCACTGAGGAGGGTGCCCATCGTGTTGGGAACAGGAAAGAGGGAAATTAGGGTACCATCAGAAGACTTGCTCATAAAATGTATCTAATTATTGAAAATGAACGTTAATTTAAAAAACGTACAAAGGGAATAAATTCATTGTCCATTTTCTATATTTCTTCTACATGAAATTATTGTGAATTTAATCTAGGATCTGTCAGTTCTCATTTTATATCCTTGCATATGTATACACACCTCTATCATTTCATATGTATATGTACCTCTGTAAATGAAATATAATTTAAGTGTTTGAAATGTGTAATTGTTATCTTGCTTCAGTCATTCTGTAACTGGCTTTGTGTATTCTTGTCATATAATTGATTCCTTCAATTCATTACTGTGTTTATACTATTCCAGGCTACTACCTGTACTTTGGAAACCATTTCCATACCAAAAATTTCTGTGTTTGCTGTTTAAAACACTACATTTTGTACCACTTTTATTATTTGGTAGGTGATATTTTTCTACTAGAATAGACATTTTTGACAAGTTTGGAGATTTAAAGTAAGCATGTTTTCAATGTTGCTAGATGTCATTAATATTTTTAACAGTGGGAATATGATTATCTGTGAATACACCTCACTTTCTACATTTATTAGCCAATATGTATTTCAGAGTTTTAGATTTTTCATCATGAGTGACTGATTGATTTCATGATGATAAAACACTTTATCTAATAGACTTTCTTGTGTGAATTTTCTTTGTTACCTTAGTGTGCTATTGTATCTTTATGCCTTTGTCATTTATCTGTAGGAACCTGTCATATATTTCTGATGAAATATGTTTAATACTATGTTACAATATCTCTTAATATGTTACTTATGTTTTAATGTTTATTATAGTGTTTTATATATACATGTAACACTTTCAATTATTAAAATGTAGATTTAATGCTTCTGATTGATAATGAAAGTGTAATATCAATAATAATTGTTAATAGAAATACTTTTGACATTTTATTTCTCCTTGAAAAGTATTTCAACTTCAAAGAAATTTTTGTTTGAAACAATTACCTTTTTGAGAATACATTGTAATTATCATGTGTCTCTCATGAATAACATTCATAGGCTCTGAAGTTTTAAAGGATGTGGAACTAAATATTACTGTTTAGAGAATTTTACGTAGCTGTTGTTTTGGAAGGAAAGCATCTTTAAGATAATTTTTTTCTCTCACTTTACACAGATGGAACTAAAAGTCTATAGGGTATCTCACCAAAATCCCAGCATCCAAATACCATTTCCACTCCAGCGCAGTTTCCACTGGACTACAAACCAAAGCACATTCAAGACAAAAAGAGTAGATGACTTTCATCTTTAATAGCAAAGATTCCATTCCTTACAGAAATGAGTTATATTGGACAATCAGGTTTTACTTACCATCAACTTTTTCCTTCCTTCCTTCCTTCCTTCCTTCCTTCCTTCCTTCCTTCCTTCCTTCCTTCCTTCCTTCCTTCCTTCCTTCCTTTCTTTCCCTCCCTCCCTCCCTCCCTCCCTCCCTCTTTCTTTCTTTCTTTCTTTCTTTCTTTCTTTCTTTCTTTCTTTCTTTCTTTCTTTCTTTCTTTCTTTCTTCCTTTCTTCCTTTCTTCCTTTCTTCTTTCTTTCTTTTCTCTCTCTCTCTTTCTTTCTTTCTTCTTTCTTAATTCAGGAAAGAGCAATGACAGTATGGTCCTTTCTTTGTGGGCTGCATTCTACAGGCTGCAGGAAGTCAAATGGAAATGAATCAAGCTTGCAACCATTCACCAACTTCACCTCCCTAAAGGCTATTCTCATATGCAGAGACTTTTTCTAGAAAGGTTGGAACAATCCCTCTTTTCCAAGTGCATGAGTTAAGTGTTTGCTATTGTTCATGTCATGCAGCACTTTAAACACAGAGTAATTATACTGTAATTATCCTGTTAGAGACCTGTGCTTGTAACAAACTCCTCTAACTGG
>PVHP010029187.1:0-22581 GCA_004024765.1 Zapus hudsonius
CACACACACACACACACACACACACACACCAGGGCCACCACCTTGTGGGTCTGGCTTATGTGGATACTGGGGAATTGAACCCAGGGCCTTGAGCACTAGAGGCAAGTGCCTTAACCGCTGAGCCATCTCTCCAGCCCCTGTGTTGCGTTTCTTTGCCTAAAATATTTGTAGTCTGCTCTAGAAAACTCATGATCTGTCTACAGTAAACACACATTGGACTATAATATAAAATAGAATGACATATTTGTCAGTATGCTTCCAGTCGTATTTCTGTTCCTGGGGAAGTTCTGTGTAGCCTCATCAATATGAGGTTGAAGTGAGTATTGTGTATTGATGAGGTTGGGAGTGATGAAGTGGCTGAAGATGGACAATCTACAACCCAGTGTTGAGCCCACTCATTGCCTCTTTGAGGCTGTGTTCAAGCATGATGTAATGACAGGTTAGACCTTTGAAGCTCTAGCTGACACAATGCAAGCCTGAGGCTCAGGACTTTATAGGGCAAGGGTAATGCTTGTTCAAAGGCAAAACAAGCTTCTCCAGTTAAGTGAGGACTTTAAGATAGCTTTCCCAGACTGGGAATAGAATCTAATCTCATTTTGGAGGTAGGATATGACTTTAATGTGACTTGATTGTGTTTACTACTCACGCTGCAAAGAAAAGGGGAGTTTAACATTTGCTGCCAACCGTAGTGGGGAAGTGAGTTAGAGTGGAAGAAATTGGTAGTTGAGCCCTGGTTAGTTTTGGGTGAATTAGGGACAGTGATTTACTCCATGAAGACTAGTTCACATGCTTAACTTTTATCTGTGTTGAGAAGAACACTTTGTCTGGCTACACATCTTTCAAATCCCCTCTGCAGTTCTTAGATTGAACATTATGAGATCACCAGGCTAGTGCCTAGACCTGATTTAAGTGGTGACTGTGTTGCGGGGCGGAGCTGGCTGGAGTTCCCAAACTAGCTGGCATGCTGGGCTGTTGGGCGGGATTTAGGGTAAAGCTCCTCCTATCACTGGCCCCCACCTTCCAGAGCATGCTTTCCCAGCGGAGCCTAGCACTTTCTGGTGGTGGTTCCTGGCATGTTTGCCTTCCAGCCCATACACATCCTCTAGCTTTCCCCTGTGCCTGTCCGAGTGAAGACAAGGGACAGACTGACTTGAGAGATTGATGAAGGAGTAGGCCTAGAGGAGGACAGTTTAATCTTAGTCCTAGTTTTGGAGGTGTAGGAGAATTGAGTTTAGTGGGAGGGATGGTGCTCCTGGGGACTGAGGCCTGCATGGAACTACCACCTCTAGAGTAGTTGGCACATCTAAGGAGTGAATGGATAGCCTCTGACACGACTTGGAGCCTTCTGTGTTTAGGACCTGAGGAGTCCAGAAAGGGCCTCTGTTATACGCTGTACTTGTGGCAATGTACTGCTCCTTTGTCATGACAGAAAAGCCCCTCCTACTCTTTCTGTAGTCCTGAGGAGGGGGCTCTGCTCATGCTTGGTAGTGCCTAGGGCAATGAAGAGAAAAGGTATGGACATTAAGGGAAAACTGAAGGAAATGAAAACTTGATCATTGGACTCTGATTTAGGGGATGGCTGTTGCATGGTTATCTATCTCTTCTTAGGTTTGCAGGGAGGTTTCAGTTGAGTTGCTGTATTTTCTATTTAAATCAAACTGAAGTTATGACTTCTGCATATGTCTTGGTTTCTTTCCTGGCTCACAATGAAGCTACATTCCAACTTTCTAACTTAAGCAAATTTTTTTTGTACTGTAATATCTCCATTCACAAGAAATATTGACCACAATTTTTTTTTTTTTTTTTGGTTTTTCGAGGTAGGGTCTCGCTCTAGTCCAAGCTGACCTGGAATTCACTATGGAGTCTCAGGGGGCCTTGAACTCACGGCAATCCTCCTACCTCTGCCCCAGTGCTGGGATTAAAGGCGCGCGCCACCACGCCCGGCAATATTGACCACATTTTATGTTTTTTTCTCACTTTGCATTTATGTATTTCTTGCTCAGTAGCTATATAGTGTGAAATACAACTGGGCTTATTGCCCTTTGGTGAGAATAGCTGGGTTATTAATATGAAAGGCTTTGGTAGTTTAAGACTATTGTTTTCAAGGATCTATTTTCCTGTTATCATGGTGGAATAGACATGTTTGCCAGTGCCAAACCAATTGTGTTGCAAATGACACCTGGTTACACAGGACTTCTGAGTCTATATAGTGGGCCTGAGCCATGGTGATAGTGATTCTCTCTCTCTCTCTCTCTCTCTCTCTCTCTCTCTCTCTCTCTCTCTCTCTCTTTCTCTCTCTCTCCCCCTCCCTCCCTCCCTCCCTCCCTCCCTCCCTCCCTCCCTCCCTCCTTCCTTCCTCCCTTCCCTCCCTCTGTTGTAATTGAGGGAAAACATTAAATTTGAGGCTTTAATTTTGTGGAAATATGGCTTAGTTGCATTTTAGGCTACTGATCTTTTGTGAACTTCCAGGAGAAATGATGACCTGCCATATATATGTAGGAAAATGCCTGTCTTGCTTATTTTCCCACTAGTTGATCATTTCTTCTCAATGACATTTATTTAATATCATGTTGGTAATTTTGGTGAAGAATGTTTCAGTTATACTGGTAAATCCCAGAAAGAAAGGAATTACCTGTTGATTCTGTGCCGCCCCTCCCCCATCTTTGTATCTCTGTGCTGGTTTTATCTTCACTAATTTTTTATTTTTTTAAATTTTTTTGGTTTTTCGAGGTAGGGTCTGACCTGGAATTCACTCTGTAGTCTCAGGGTGGCCTTGAACTCACGGCAAGCCTCCTACCTCTGCCTCCCGAGTGCTGGGATTAAAGGCGTGCGCCACCATGCCCGGCTTTCACTAATTTTTTTTTCTTTTTTAAATATTTTATTTATTTTTAAGCAGAAAGAGAGAGAGAGAGAGAGAGAGAGAGAGAGAGAGAGAGAGAGAGAGAGAGAGAGAGAGAGAGAGAGAGAGAGAGCGCGCACACCAGGGCCACTACCTTGTGGGTCTGGCTTATGTGGGTCCTGGGGAATTGAACCAGGGGCCTCAGACACTGGAGCCAAGTGCCTTAACTGCTGAGCCATCTCTCCAGCCCTCACTAATTTTTTAAACTCTTTATCTGATTTATATTGTAAATGGAAGTAGTATAGAGTAAGCTACATTCTCTAAACAATAGAGTAATAATTTGTATTGAAGGATGGCTCTCCATTTCTCCTGACCTTTGAGGTGGACACTGAAACAGCTGGTTTGTAAGAACAGTACTAGGTGAAGGTGGATGATGGGGTGACAACAGTTCCTCTCCCTGTAACTCCCAGATCCCCATTCCCAGATGTACTTCTATAGGAGGATGCTGTTCACTTCCTTGAAGAGTTGATCAATCAGTATTTAATATAAACCTACGTAGGACAACCAGGAAGTCCCTGAAACAATTGATAGCTAAGAAGTATAAGGAAGTATATGAAAATAGGGATAGTGGGGGGGGGCACAGTCCACTCGAAATGGGTTCTCTTCTATTTAAGGTTCTTACACAGTGTCTTTCAGCATGGTTGTTTCTGTTTGAGCACCCCCCCCCCCCAAGGCAGGGTCTCTCTCACTCTAGCCCAGGCTGACCTGGAACACACTCTATGATCCCAGGCTGGCCTCAAACTCATGACCATCCTCTAACCTCTGCCTCCCAAGAACTGGGTTTAAAGGTGTGCAGTACCATACCTGGCCAGCATTTCTTTCTTTCTTTCTTTCTTTTTTTTTTTTTTTTTTGGTTTTTCGAGGTAGGATCTCACTCTAGCCCAGGCTGACCTGGAATTCACTATGGAGTCTCAGGGTGGCCTTGAACTCACGGCAATCCTACCTCTGCCTCCCAAGTGCTTGGATTAAAGGCGTGCACCACCACGCCCGGCTTCTTTTTTTTTTTTAAATTCATTTTCAAGCAGAGAGAGAGACAGACAGAGAGAGAGAGAGAGCGCGCACCAGGGCCACCACCTTGTGGGGCTGGCTAATGTGGGTCCTGGGGAATTGAACCTGGGGCCTTAGGCACTGGAGGCAAGTGCCTTATCCGCTGAGCCATCTCTCCAGCCCCTGGCCAGCATTTCTTATTCTATTTGTTCCCTCCAAAGAAAACATTTGTACTTTTTTTCCCTTTATAAAAAAAGGTATTTTAAATATGCTTATAACATTTTGAAAAGTCTTATAGCTTTATTTTCCTTCTTTTGTTCACAATAAATTTCGTGTGAAATTTAAAAAATATTTCTGGTATGTATGTTAACACTATATAACAAGTTACAGTTACAACTGCTTTTCTTCCTCCATTTATCTCTTATTTATTTTTTATTGCAGAAATGAGCCGTCAGACTGCTACAGCATTACCCACTGGCACCTCAAAGTGTCCACCATCCCAAAGGGTGCCTGCTCTGACTGGCACAACTGCATCCAACAATGACTTGGCAAGTCTCTTTGAGTGTCCCGTCTGCTTTGACTATGTGTTGCCACCTATTCTCCAGTGTCAGAGTGGCCATCTTGTTTGCAGCAACTGTCGCCCAAAACTCACGTGTTGTCCAACTTGCCGGGGCCCCCTGGGATCCATTCGTAACTTGGCTATGGAGAAAGTGGCCAATTCAGTACTTTTCCCTTGTAAATATGCCTCTTCTGGATGCGAAATAACTCTGCCACACACAGAAAAAGCAGACCATGAAGAGCTGTGTGAGTTTAGGCCTTATTCCTGCCCATGCCCTGGTGCTTCCTGTAAATGGCAAGGCTCTTTGGATGCTGTCATGCCGCACCTGATGCATCAGCACAAGTCCATTACCACTCTACAGGGAGAAGATATTGTTTTTCTTGCTACAGACATTAATCTTCCTGGTGCTGTTGACTGGGTGATGATGCAGTCTTGTTTTGGCTTTCACTTCATGTTAGTCTTGGAGAAACAGGAAAAGTACGATGGTCACCAGCAGTTCTTCGCAATTGTACAGCTGATAGGAACACGCAAGCAAGCTGAAAATTTTGCTTATCGACTTGAGCTAAATGGTCATAGGCGGCGATTGACTTGGGAAGCCACTCCTCGATCTATTCACGAGGGAATTGCAACAGCCATTATGAATAGTGACTGCCTAGTCTTTGACACCAGCATTGCACAGCTCTTTGCAGAAAATGGCAACTTAGGTATCAATGTAACTATTTCCATGTGTTGAAAGTCAATCAAACA
Source organism: Zapus hudsonius (assembly GCA_004024765.1). Taxonomy (NCBI): domain Eukaryota; kingdom Metazoa; phylum Chordata; class Mammalia; order Rodentia; family Dipodidae; genus Zapus; species Zapus hudsonius. The sequence continues at coordinate 5,193 of PVHP010029187.1, forward strand.
TTTCTGGCCAGTGTTTAAAACTTGCATTCAATTTCACAGAGAATAAAGCACCCATCTGCTTGCCGACCTAAAACTCTTGGTAGGTAGAAGCTAGACACATGAAGGTAAATAAAAAGAAAGGCTGTTAAATACAGGAAACAGTTGCATGTAGTAACACTAATATATTTAAAAATAATTCAACAGTAAACCACTGAGAAATATATATATATATATATATATACACCCAAGATGGGCATCTTTTGTATTAAGAAAGGAAGCATTGTAAAATATTTCTGAATTTTGTGTTTGTTGTAGGTTGATTGTATTGTTGAAAATAATTTTTCTTTGGCGCGTATGCGCGTGTATGTGTGTGTGTGTGTTTGGTTTTTTTCCCCTTAACTGACAAGCCATCTGAGTGGTCTTGGACCACTGCTTTCCTCTTTGTGAGTCAATACATAGTGCTGCTGTGTTTTTCTGTTGTTTGCTAATTTTTATTCTAGTTTTTCATTAAATAAATTTGATTTTCTTTTCTGTAATTCAGGTTTTTCTCACTTTTTTGTACCTTTTAAGTTAGTGTTTTTTTGATATGCATAATTGTTTATGTCAAAGTTTGTGTTCAGTACATATTTTTCCCTTTTATTAACCAGTTAGAATTATTTTAAATTTAGCCCTTTTGTGAAGAGAGGAATTCCAGAAAAGAAAGATAACATCAGGGCAATTCTCAAACTACTTGAAGCAGCTGTAAGATGGTCCTGTTCTCACTCCCTCACTTGCTTACTGGTTCATGGGAGTCAGACCTTCAGGCTTACTCTTTGAAAGGTTAGGTTAGGGGGTAAACTCTGATTTATATAAATATTGAAAAAAAAATCAAACCTCCCCCTTTCCTTTTTAAATGTCTTGGACAAATCACATGCTTAAAATTTGTTCTTGTATTTATTGGTTTTGCAAAAGAAGGCATCATTCACAGTATTTGTAATTAAAGCAAATCATTTGTTTTAAAAAGGCAGTTTGCAAAAAATGTTTTTGGTCTTTTATAATTCTCATTAAAAGATTATCTGGCAAATTAAAAAAATCTATGTGTCTGTTTCAGCTCTAGGTTTGGTCAACTCTAAAGTTATTTTGTTCATTTGTTTTCTAGCAGAAAGTCATGTGTGGTGGTTTTATTCTAAAGCATAGCAAAAGACTGAATACAAGCCCCTTTAGTTAGATTCTTGAGAGGAAAGTAGAATGGATGAAATGCAAATCATATTTTCCCCTCAAGAAAACAGGATGAGCTAATGTAGCACTTGAGAGCTCTGCTTGGAAGAGTCTTGATTCTGCAGCCCAGTTTCCAAGTTTTTAAGTAACAGTCTTGCCTCTACCCCACTTACCTGCTGTCTCAACATGGACCCATATTTCTAGGGTGTTAAACAGATTGAATTATGGTAGTTTCATTGAAGATATAAATGTTACCTGAAACAATGCTTTGCACATAGTAACCAGCTGGTGTTAGACACTTTGCTGGCATTGCACCATTTGAATGCTGGACTTACAGATGTGTGCTGCTGCTATGCTTGGGTAAAAAGCAACTTTTCATTTTTATGCTGTGTATATTTATGGGGTATATAATTTTGTGGTTTTAATACATTTTGCCTAGACTTTGAAATCTTTTTTCAAATGGCACATCCAATAGACATCTTCAATCTTACCAATTCTGAGATTTTTTATTTTGTTAATTGAGCACATTGTACGTGTGCTTGTACACATTTATTTATTTGAAAAAATAAATACTGATTGGTTAATTACTTAACCTCACCAGACAATATCATCTGATTATTTCATTAATTATCTTGGGAAGGCTGGTTGTTGAACATACCTATATAATCCCAGCACTTAGAGGCAGAGGCAGGAGAACCAAGAGTTTGAGGTCAGCTGATTTATATAGCAAGAATCTGTCTTAAAAATAAGAAATAATACCCACAGACAACTTGGGAAAGCACCACCTTGGGTAACTTTTAGCTAACTTTTTTGTTTTTTGTTTTTTCAAGGTAGGGTCTCACTCTAGTTCAGGCTGACCTGGAATTCACTCTGTAGTCTCAGGCTGGCCTTGAACTCACGGCGATCCTCCTACCTCTGCCTCCTGAGTGCTGGGATTAAAGGCGTGCGCCACCACGCCCGGTTTAGCTAACTTTTTGTTTGATATTTACTTGAAGCAAAATTTTTACTATTTACAAATAGCATTTTTACTATTTACAAATAGCATTTTTACTATTTACAAATATAAATATCCTGTGAACATTTTTTTTTTTTTTCTGTTTTTCGAGGTAGGGTCTCCCTCTAGCCCAGGCTGACCTGGAATTCACTCTGTAGTCTCAGGGTGGCCTCGAACTCACGGCGATCCTCCTACCTCTGCCTCCTGAGTGCTGGGATTAAAGGCATGCGCCACCATGCCCGGCTTCCTGTGAACATTTCTACATGTTTTTGATTATATAAAAATGCCAAAGGTTTTAGTGAACTCAGAAGTATAAAGGAGTTTATAGTCTAACCTTAGGTTATGCTAATTTAAGTGGGTCAAAATGAATTTTGGACATACTTGGTAGCTAGCTAGTAAGGGTTTTTAATACTGTTGGGCAGTACATTTCTTCTCAGTCTTCATAGTTTTGGATGAGAATAGCCCCATTCCTTTGAGGTTTGACTTCTGAGAGTTAACTCTTGCTCTTAAATAGCCTTGTTATAATGAATAATTTCTGTTAATGCCCTTGACCTTTTCCAGATTTATGGGGTAGGTCTAGATGATGAATGCTTTGTTCTTTTGTTTTCAATACTTTTCCAAGCTAGGGCCTTATGAAGGTAAATGCTCTACCACTGAGCATATTGAGTCCTGGGCCAGATTAGTGCATTAATGATCACAAAAGTTTTTCTCTTTTTTTGAGGCAGGCTCTCACTGTAGCCCAGGCAGACCTGGAACTCACCCTGTAGCCCAAGCTGGCCTTGACTCACTTGATCCTCCTGCGTTTGGGGGTCATAGATGTGAACCGCCATACCTAGCTTTTTGCTTTTTTTCTTTTTAATCTGTTTATGTATGACTTGGAGACTCATATTTATCTGAGTTTAGTTAGAAAAAACAGTGGTATGTATCTCCTTTCCTCCCAAGAACTCAAGAGGTCTTTCAGGAACATCTGCAATGATTCTAATGTTAGAATTTTTAGCTGGGTATGGTATGGTGGTGCACACCTTTAATCCCAGCACTTGGCAGGAGCACTGTGCAGAGCATCGTAAGTTTGAAGCCACCCTGAGACTACTTAGTGACTTCTAGGTCAGCCTGGGCTAGCAAGGCCCCTACCCTGAAAAAAAAATTTTTTTTTGTTGTTTCAATCAGATTCCTGTGTGCAAGAGTTGGTAAGCAATCCAAATTTTAAACCCCAAAGCAGGGCCGGCTTAAAAGCATTTGCTGCACAGGCCTGATGACCAGAGTTTGGATCGGCCGGATGCAAGCAGAACATGCCAGCAATAGCAGTGCACTTATGGCTATGAGAGGTGGAGTCCTGAAGCCACAGGCCAGCTAGTCATGTTTGCAGGGCCAAACTAGAGACCAACACCTTGAATTCCTGACCCCTCCTTCCCCCATACATACACACTATACACTAAAAACATTGGGTCAAAGTAAACATATCTGGGGGCAGTCTCTGCTGCATGACATTATGGATTAGAACACCATCAGGTGAGTATAGAGCCAACTACCAACTAGTGCCGTCACCATTTGTATGCAAGTATCCAAGCTTGGGCATGGTGGTATAATCCCAATACTTAGGAGGCTAAGGTAGCATTGTAGCATGCCACTTCACAGGAAGTTAGAGGCCTGCTTGGGAGACATAGCAAGACAAAAGGTATAGTGTGGAAACCTGTAGACTGAGCAGTGTTTCATGGTGGTTATTCAAGATGTGAAGGATTACATGTTATTTTTTTGGTATTGCTTCCATGTTTACCTGTGCTTCTTTCCCTCTTTGGGAAGAATCTTTTAGTTTTTTTTTTTTTTTTTTAATATTTGAGGAGAGAAAATGGGCACACTAAGGCCTCTTGCCATTGTGAGAAATCTCCAGATGCATGCACGACTGTACACCTGGCTTTTTGTGGATATTGGGGAATTGAACCCAGGCTGGCAGGCTTTGCAAGCAAGTGCCTTTAAGAGCTGAGCCAGCTCCTAACCTTCATTCCAGCCCTAGACCTCGATTTCCTTCACTGACTCATGACGGGGATGTTTGTAATCTGCTGTCTTAACATGGAAGTTTCTAGTTTCATTATTTACCAAAAGAAATTCACGTTTATTCATGTGGCATTGTCCAAACAAAATTCATCTTTATACCAAGCAGCTACTGAAATTTGGTGGTGAGTATAATGGACTCTAGATTGTAAATGTCTTGATTGAATTCTCACTGTGCCTAACTTTCACTTAACCTCTGCTTGGTTCTTAGTAGGCTGATGGAGTGTGTAGATTAAAACAAGAGGAAGGCTAAAGCCGGGCGTGGTGGTGCACGCCTTTAATCCCAGCACTTGGGAGGCAGAGGTAGGAGGATCACCATGAGTTCAAGGCCACCTGAGACTACATAGTGAATTCCAGGTCAGCCTGGGCTAGAGTGAGACCCTGCCTCAAAAAAACAAAAAACAAAACAAAAAAACCCAAGGAAGGCTAGAGGTGCTGTAACGTGGGCTAGATCTCAGTGTTGGCTGGCCTAGGCACTTTCCTGCCCTCACACAGCTTTAATAACTATCAAATATTTTATTAGAGATGCCATTTTCTTGGATTTCTCTAAATCTTGAAAAGCACTAATATGTTTGAAGATTAAACAGTGGCATGAAAGAATTAATTTTGAAAGACTATATTAGGGTTAAGGGAGGTGAGATGGCTCAGCAGTTAAAAGCACTTGCTTTCAAAGCCTTATGACCTGGGTTTGATTCCCCAGTAACCACATAAAGCACAAAGTGGTGCATGCATCTGAGTTTGTTTGCAGTGGCAGATGGCCCTAGAGTGCCCAGTCTCCTCTCATTTACAATTTTTTTAAATGAAAGGTTATCTTAACATGCTTGTACTGAAGGGTTTTGCTCCTAGTCCATAGAAATGTTCTGACAACAGAGTTGATCATATTAAGTATTGTTAAACACATTAACTTTTTTTGTTTCTTTTTTTGAGGTAGGGTCTTGCTCTAGCCCAGGCTGACCTGGAATTCACTCTGTAGTCTCAGGGTGGCCTTGAACTCACGACAATCCTCCAACCTCTGCCTCCCAAGTGCTGGGATTAAAGGCGTGTGTCACCACGCCCGGCAAACACATTAACTTTTTACTTTTGTGTGTGTGGTACTGGGAATGAACCCAGGGCCTTATGTTAGGTGTTCTACCATCTCCAAATAACTATACTGAAAACTTGCCAGATGCAGTATCCCACACCTTTAATCACAGCTCTTGGGAGGCCAAGGTATGGTGGCACACACCTTTGAGGCTAACCTGAGACTTCAGAGTGAATTTAGGTCAGCCAGGGCTAGAGTGAGACCCTACATTGAAAAATCAAACCAAAAAAGTATGTGTCAAGTGATTTTTTTTTTAAATTGCAAACAAGCTTTTGCTAGAATTAAAATCCTTTTAAAGACTTGACTATTCATCGGATTTGCTTGTTAATTCAGATCCTTGTTAATATTTCATTATAGGACACACTAAATATTAGTAAAAAAAAAAAGCATTAGTGTGTTGGACCATGAATTGTCAAATTTGATAGTGACTGTAATCTTGTCTTTATTTCTTAAAAAGCTTCTAGGCTGTTAATTCTGGCCAAAGTAAGGTGAGTTTGAATATGCTACTGTGTTAAAACTAAATCCCACCTAAAGTTTGGGTTTGGAAAAGTTGGCCCAATTAACGTGTTGAATGACTTAGTTTCAAATATTTAGTAAGAATGTTGACTTTAGCACTAAGTGCCTCAGCAGCTGAGTACCTAACATGGGATGATGTTGAAGAGGGCATTTTATGGGTTATGGTCTGGATATGAAGTGTCTTCCAAAATGCTTATGCTTGCTCCCCAGCTGATGGTAGCATGATAACCTCATCCATGAATGATAGCTAATGGACTAGTGGGGATGGGGTAGCTGGAAGTAGATCCCTGGGGTTGTGCAATCCACCTACCTCTGAGTGCTGGGATTAAAGGTGTGTACCACCACTCCCAGCTCTTCTCCTTCTCCTTTTGCTCTTCTGCTTCTGGCTTCCATGAGTTGACTGACTGCTCTGCCTTGTCCTCTGGCTATGCTCTGCCTCAACACAAGCATACAGCAATGGGGCCAAACCTCTGAAACCATGAGCCAACAAGTTTTTCTCAAGTATTCTGTCACAGCCACAAGACAGTGACTGTTAGTCACCTAATACTGGAAGCTAGTGGCAGACATCACTACTCAGTGTGCCCAGATGAAAATCAGAATCCTCTGTCTCACTGGAAATGAGACCCCCTATCTGTATCTCCAGTGTTCGGAGGGCCTGTGATATGGCCACAGTACAATTTTACTTTTTATTTGTTCTCTCCAGTGCTGAGCAAGCATTCTGCTGAGCAATGTACTTAAGTCCAGAATGCAAATCTTTATTTGTGAGAGAAAGAGGCAGATAGAATGGGCATTGCCAGGGCCTCTAGTCACTACAAATGAACTCCAGATGCAGGCACCACCTTGTCCAATTGGCTTACTGGGTATTGGGGAATGGAATTAGGGTTCTTAGGTTTTGCATGCAAGTGCCTTAACTGCTGAGCCATCGCTCCAGCCCCAGAATGCAAATCTTGATTGTAGTCAAGGGAAGGAAATAAAATTAGCACACTGTGACCTTGCTTATTTAGTGTCATTCACAATCTGGTACTTCACTTAAGGTCAAAGATTTACAGCTAGGCTGGGCATGGTGGCGCCTTTAATCCCAGCACTCATTCGGGAGGCAGAGGTAGGAGGATTGCTGTGAGTTCAAGGCCACCCTGAGACTCCATAGTGAATTCCAGGTCAGCCTGGGCTAGAGTGAGACCCTACCTCGAAAAACCACACCCACACACACACACACAAAGATTTACAGCTGATATTTTAGGAACAATCACTCAACAGATGGTACTTGTGTCTGATTTTGCAAATAGCTAACTAGATGACAAGAATCTTGGCCTAAGTAACACCTTCTTGGTGCTGGAACAGAACACCCTACCAAATGGACTAATAAATGTCAAGTTCTGCCACCAGTGACACAGCTCCCCTCCCAACCATTCCACTAGCTGAGGATTGTGAGGCTTCATCACAATACATGCAGGTTATGCAGGGTACTCCATATTCAAACTACCCCACGCAGTTTATTGGCAACGTTCCAGGGAGCAAAGGGTAAGTAAACAGCCAAGTGAAAAATGAGTGGGTCTTAAACAGTATAGTGTTTACTAAGGCACTTAAAGCTTTATTTAGCTTTGATACTTGCATAAAATGCACATGGAATACAGGCACAACAGATCCGAAGCCTGCCCCCTAGGCCCCCTAAACTACAAGCAGATTTTCTATAGGAAATATAGCTGATTGTGATACAATCGTAGATACAACTAATAATAAACAAAGCAGTGCAATGGTCAAAATGAGCAGTTGTTTTTCTGTTTGTGATGAAAAAAAATCAGTGCTAAATATGATTGATGCCAGTGAATTAGATACCTAAAATAGTTACAGAGGTAAATTTTATGCAGATTTTGCTCAAGCAAAGGCAAAAACAAAAAAAACCCAAAACAGGTGCTTAGATTTCAATCCCTCTTCCCCAAATAATGTCAGAGAAATGAAGGTCTTTCACAGGGTTTTTGTTTTTGTCTCCCTTCCCCATCTCCCACTGAAGCCCTTCTTTCCAGCTAGCTCCGTGTCTATTTTAACATGTGTGTTAACGTTGATGGGCCCAGCATTGTACAGGTCTGTGAGGTCATGAATGCAACGGCCATTGTGTGTCCAGAAAGAAGACAGTGCTCCAGTGCACTCCTCTCCATCTTTTTTTTTTAATATTTTATTTATTAAGAGAGAGAGAGAGAGAGAGAGAGAGAGAGAGAGAGAGAGAGAGAGAGAGAGAGAGAGAGAGAGAGAACGAGCGCGAGCGTGCCAGGGCCACCACCTTGTGTGTCTGGTTTATGTGGGATCTGGGGAATTGAACCCGGGGCCTTAGGCACTGGAGGCAAGTGCCTTAACCGCTGAGCCATCTCTCCAGTCCTCCTCTCCATCTTTTGCCTCTTACATTCTTTCTTTTTTTATTTATTGTCCATAATGAGATACAACATTTAGTGGGCAAACAATGAGTTGTTATCCCCAATTCCCCGCTGCCCTCCCCTCCCCACTCCGCTGGATAACCTCCTCCATGGGTCGTCTGGATCAGTCCTTGTGACAGGGGCCCATGGATAGCCTAGTATTCAGCCAGGTTCTCCTGGCCATGCCTCTGGATAATCTCCCCCACCATGGCTCTCACAATCTGCCACCTCTTCAGCAATGTTTCCTGAGCCTTGGAAGGTGTGATAAAGATGACTCATTTAGTTCTGAGCACTCAACTGGTATTTCTCAGCACTTGGCCAAGTTTTTTTTTTTCCTTTTTTGCGAGGTAGGATCTCGCTCTAGCCCAGGCTGACCTGGAATTCATTATGTAGTCTCAGGGTGGCCTCGAACTCATGGTGATCCTCCTACCTCTGCCTCCCCAGTGCTGGGATTAAAGGCGTGTGCCACCACGCCCAGCCAAGTTTTGAGTAGTCACCGCCAACTGCAAGAAGTTTCTCTGAGCAAAGGTGAGAACAGTACTGATTTATGGGCATAAACAGATGACTAGAGGACACAGCATGTCCATTTAGCTCAGCAAGGCCCATGACCTCCCCAGCCACAGGGTTTGGACTAGGTTTTCAGCACCAGGCAGGAATTCTCTCCCATGGAGTGGGCCTCAAGTCCAATCAGAGAGCAAGTAGTTGGTTACTTCCCTAGAGGTGCCACTACTACACCACTAGGCACATCTTGCCTGGCTGGCCAGCTGTATGGTTAAGACTGTTGGCGACAGTTCCAGCGGCCTGCATAGCAACAGGCAAAGCAAGACAGGGGTCTAGGCACTTGCATGCAAAGCCTTACGACCTGGGTTCAATGACCTGGGTTTTGATTCCCTAGTACCCATGTAAAGCCAGATGCACAGTAGCTTATGGCACTGGTGTGCCCAGTCTCTCTCTCTCTTTGCAATTAAAGAAATAAAATGCAAGACAGTAGAGAAAATGCTCAATGCTTCCTATAGACAAGGTCAAGGCTCATGTGTAGGACTCTAAAGGAAGAATTAATTCTGAGAACTCCCAACCTGAAGTGACACAAAGCAGGATAGCGGGGCTTAGCACTCTCTAATTGGCACAGGTGAATGCATTGCCCTAGTTTCTTTATTCTCTGTAAGATGACTGGAATGATGAAATTACTGTGATAGTGAAGGATGAGTTTCTGAATGTCCTGTTCTTCCTGTCCCAGTGCCATAACTAGTTCTAAAGCTGGCTTTTCCTCCCAGAACACATTTAGAGATAGATTCTGACTGCTTTGTTACTATACATTCTAGTTGAATCAACAGTAGTGCTGAATTAAGTTCTGTCAGAAGCATCATACATATGAGGAAAGCTAACACAGCAGGGCTCAGTGAGCTAGTAAGTAGAAGCTTCTTCCTGCACAGTTACTCTGATACCTTGCAGAGAGGATAACAGGCACAGGAAGTTGACACACTTGAGATTTGGCACGAAGAAGTAGGAGAGGTAAGCAGGAGCCAGGACTCTGAGCCTGGGGACTATCCCAGTTTGGGCTGCTCCTTCTGGGGGTTGGACTTTGTATTTGAGAGAAAATGGCGTGCTAAGGCCTCCTGCTGCTGTAATTAAACTTCAGGCCCATGGGCCATGTTGTGTATCTGGTTTATATGGATACTGAGGAAACTGAACCTGGACATCAGGCTTTGCAAGCATGGGCCACTGAGCCATCTCCTGAAGCAGGGACTGGACTTGTTACCGGCATCCAGGTAAGCGTGGTGCTGTGATTTCTGCTAGCACATTCCACTGTCACAGTGTTGCTTCTCTCAGCTTCAGAGGGGCCCTGTATAGGCCTCTGCTTTGCCTCCTTTAACTTACGCACAAATAGTTGGCTATGTTTTCATATTTGCCTCATTCCCCTTCTATGTGACTGGTTCCAGAGCCAATAACATCTACAGGTGGCTCCTAAGGTAAGAGCATCAGAATTACATGAATGACAGAATTACAACTCTGCTCCACCCCCTAGAGTTTGATTCAGGTCTGAGGTAGGCCTGAGGATTTACATTTTTAGCAAGTTCTCTGTCTGGGGACCACAGAGACTCCTGCTCTGCATCTTTCCAGGGACATTAATGATCCTACTGAACACAAGAATTCCATTTTTAGTAATTTATTAAATCAACAAATCAACACTTCTGTAATAAATACTAGTAACTAGTTGAGGCTCATTACTCTGTTGATTATGTCCACTCATTAGGGACATTTTGCTTACTCTTACTGGTGACAAAAACCAGTCATGTCAATACCCTTGGCACTTCATAACTTCAGATTCTACTTGACTGAGATTTGGGCCTACAGTTTGCTATTGATGAGACCAGGTCTGGTGTTCACAGAAAAGCCACCATCAAAAGCTGCATTTAGAACCTCATCCAGGCAGCTTGCTGTGACAAAACTCAGATCCTGTCGAACATTGCTGGGGATCTCTTCAAGGTCCTTCTCGTTCCTCTGAGGAATGATGATCTGCTTCAGCCCTGCACGGTGCGCAGCCAGCACTTTGTCTTTAATCCCTCCCACCTATGGTGAGAAGAGAACCGTCAGGGTCAGAGCACGTCACCTTGGTCCACCCACCACTCAATGCAACCACTTCTCACTTAAGACATCAAACCTATCCTTTACTGTTTCAGTGTGAGCTAGCCCAGCAACTAATGGGATCAGTAAATAGTGACCCAATTAATTAAATCCTTTTAACGAGAGAAAATTCTGAATTTCTGACTGGTACATATATCACTTCTACTAACGAAACTTTTTGTCATTGAGGTAAACATTCAATTCTGTAATCACAACCTTGTCTTTAGGTTGATTTTTGAAAGAGTATTACAACTTGGATCATACTGTTCCTAGCCAGAGACAATTTTGAAAATCATTACTATGTTGAACCAGATTTAAACATGGTACAATGTCTACATGTACTGAACATTACATAGTATCCTATTAATATATATCATTTTGTTTTAGCAGTTAGAGATTTCAAAGTTGGGGCTGGGCAGATGGCTCAGTGGGTAGAGCATTTACCACTCAAGCTGGAACACCTGTTTGTTCCCCAGACCGACTCCACAAAAAAGCTGGAAGCAATGAAGGGCTTCTGTAATCACAATAAGCTCACGCTGACAGCAAGAAACCCTCCTTTAAATAAGGTGGACAGTCCAAGACGGATCTTCTGACCTCCACAATGCGCTGTGGATGCACATGTGCCCATTCTCTCTCTCTCTTTCCTCTCTCTCTCTCTCTCACATACACAATAAAACATAATAAAATTAAAATTGAAGCTTAAAAATAAATTTAAAAACGATTCTACTACCTACCAAAAGAAGAAAGGAACACTGTTCCTGCAGAGCCTGGTGTGTTCCAGATATTTTCCTCATCACAGGTATAAAGTGAAGGACTACGTAACAAAGAGAACCCCCTAACGTAGGTTCCTGTGGTGGTTGAAATATGCTCCCAATGATTCCTTCACAAAGCATAGAACTGAATTCCCTACCCCTGCTGGGCCTGGCTTTGTGGCTTGCTTATAAGAAGCAGAGTGTGGGCTAGAGAAATGGCTCAGGGGTTAAAGGTGCTTGCTGGCAAAGCCTGATGCCCTGGGCTTGATTCTGGATGTACAAAGCAGTGCATGAATCTGGAGTTTGTTTGCAATGGCAAAACCCTGGCATGCCCATTTTCTCTCCTTCAAGTAAATAAATATTTTAAAAATAAGCAGTAGCTGGGTGTGGTGGCGCATGCCTATAATCCCAGCACTCAGGAGGCAGAGGTAGGAGGACTGCCTTGAGTTCAAGGCCGCCTTGAGACTACATAGTGAATTCCAGATCAGCCTGGGCTAGAGCAAGACCCTACCTCGAAAAACCAAAAACCAAAACAAACAAACAAAAATATATATAAAATAAGCAGAGTGTGTTGGGAGTGACTCTACATGACTCTCAAGGCCAACTTAAGAACACTGCCTGCATTGATCACTTGGATCATTTGTCCTGGAGTTAGTGAGGCACCATGTCTGACGTGACCTCCACAGCTACACAGAGGGGACTTGGGTCTCTGGTGGCCCATGTGGAGGCAGGGACTCCAGCCTCAGTCAACCTTCAGGTCTCAATGACAGACCCTGAGCCAAACAAGCCAGCTACTGGAGAACAATACTGATGACCAGTATGTTACACAGCAAGTTACTAACTAGGGCTCTCCATCATGCCAGCTGGAACATATAACCCCCAGAGACAGCCTCTGAGCCTCCAGCCACCTGCTCCTGTGACACTGGCTGTGCCCTGGGTCTTCCTATATACTGTACTCCAGCCCCACGCTGACTTCTTCCAGAGCACCTTCTTCAGAAGGAGGAGAGACAGATGGCTTTCTTGCATGTAAGAAAACACCTTTTGCACTCACATTAGATTTAAATTCATTTCAGGTATTGCATATCCAGTGTTACTAATGAGAGAGCTTGGTCCTTGGTGGTCTGAGAAACCCAAAGAATGACATCTGTCTTGGTGGATAAAGGCCTTTTCAATCTGAAATAACTTCAGTTCTGGGAAGTACTCCATTCTTTCTTTGAAAGCTTGTTCTATTTCAATTTCCCATTTGCTATAAAATTCCTGTTAGATGTTGAATGTGTCAGGCTGACTTTGTAATTTTTTTCTGAGTTGTTTTTTAACATTTATCTTTCAAATAAATTTTAATTAAATATTAAAACACAAATATTTTAAAATTTTATTTTAGGTGTGTGCTGGGGATTGAACTCAGGCCCTCATGTGTGCAAGGCAAGCATTTTACATTTCCCCCAGTAGTTTTTAGCCAATATGTAAACCACACTTTTGAATCCAAAAGCTTTGCCTTATTTTCTGTTCTGTACTGCTTTCTCCAGCCTTCGAAGACCTGTCTTTAAAATATTCCCATTTTCCTTCATGGCTCATGTACTACTTTGGAACTGCAGGCGTCCTCTGAGCACAGCAGGACAGACAAGCCCTCGTGTGGGCCATGTGCCTGGAGAGCCACTTGTTCTAGAGGTTTTCAGTAGATCTCTTGATTTTTGAGTTTAACGGATCATTTCTGCTCCCATGACCTACACTTCTGGCTCTGAGCCAGCCCTTACCCTGGGTTTCTATTGGGAAGAGTGCTTCCTCCTCTATTTCCGACTTATCCACCAGGAGACTTCTATATTCCCAGAAATTGGTGTAACTGTCAAATGACAGTATTAGAACTTATTTCTTTCTTTCTTTATTTTTTTTGGTTTTTTGAGGTAGGGTATCACTCTAGCCCAGGCTGACCTGGAATTCACTCTGTAGTCTCAGGCTGGCTTCAAACTCAGGGCAATCCTCCTACCTCTGCCTCCCAAGTGCTGGGATTAAAGGCGTGTGCCACCACGCCCTGCTTAGAATTTATTTCTTTTCACCCCCTGTACCGCAACCCTGAAGAAGGAGCTTATGGTCAATAAGATACTTCCCATTTCCTTTAGCACAGGTAGTGAGAACCACTATTACTTAAAATGCAGCAGTTATAAGGTTAGGCAGGGAAGAGGGAAGCCATTCTTTCTAAATATAGATCTATAAATTAGTATTTTATAATATGACCTCTTACTCTTAGGTGAATAGTATTTTTATTGTTTTCTATAGAACTAAGTCTCATATGCACACTAGGCAAGAGCTCTACAACTGAGTGACCATCCCCAGCCCTTTTAAGCTTTGTTGCCTTGGTTGTTTTTGTTTTTTTTTTTAAAATAAGCAGTTTGGAATATGCACTTGTGCCCCCAAGACCCCGTGGACATAGAACTAGTTTAACTATTAGACAAAGTTTTTTTTCTGTAAGTCATCAACAGTAGTAACACATGTAATATACTCATGGATTGTTAACAGGCTGCAGATACACATGTATATTGTGATATTTCTGATAACCACACTAGCATTTTTTTTCCTTCGAGTTTTAGATGATGGAAAATGGGAAAATTGTCAGGTTTTCTTTGATTTAACCGAAAGTTTATGACTTAGTTACAGGTATAACATTTTAATGTATGTTTAAAATCAGTATTCACAGAAAGAAGGCAAATCACTATTAATTTTGATTTGAAAATACTAATTAAAAAATTAAGACCATATAAATAGGTTTTTCCATACTTACTGGAAGAACAAGACCTCTCAATGTAATTTCTCCAGTCATGGCTACATCTGAGCGCACTAGCCGCCCACTAAAGAGCGAGGCGAGACAGGTTACTATGGTGACTCCGGCAGATGGTCCGTCTTTGGTGACAGCTCCAGCTGGGAAGTGCAGATGGATGTCTGTGTTGTCAAGAAGATCAAAACTTCCAAAAGCTTTTCAAAGGAGAAAGGGTTTTAATGTAGAAAAATCAAACTGGTTTTCTTTTCCTTCTAATAAAATCAAACATAAAAATTAATGCTTTTTATAAACAAATCCTTTGAAAATATTAATAAGCTGGAGCAATGGCTCAATGGTTAAAGGCACTTGCTTGTAAAACCTGTCAGTCTAGGTTTGATTCCCAGTACCCATGTAAAACCAGACACAAAAATTGGTACATGCATCTGGGATTTGTTTTTGTTTTTGTTTGCAGTGACAAGACACATACACACACACACCAACATGCACGCACGCACGTGTGTGCATATGTAAGTAAAAAATATTAATGGATATTACAACTGCAGTGAGGGTCTAAAATAGATTCAGTCTATACTAAGTATGATTTAAAACAAAGTAAACCATTTGCTTTAGTTTCCAGTTCAGGCACTAAGTCCTAAAATGAATCCTTGGGTCTCCACAGGAGTTCAAATCAAAGGTTTGCACTTTACTGAATTGTGTGATGGGTAGAGATTATGAGATGCTTCCTGGACCACGATCCCAGGGCCATTCCTCCCTCACATTTGTGTCCCACCGTGGTCAGTCCATGTACCATTAGTCAGTTGGTATTTCTTTGCATTGCTGCGGAGCCAGCTAATGGCGAGGTGGGCAGACTCCTTCATGACATCGCCCAGCTGGCCTGTCAGCGTTAACTGGCCTTCTCCATCCATTCGACTCGCCTCCACGAACATGATTTTCCCACCTAAGGGAGTCCACGCTAAACCTATGGCAACCCCTGGTTGGCTTAGACGCTCAGATACCTAGAAAATAAGGAAAAGGATCAGTTAAGTCAACATGTACCAAATTATTTTCAGAGTCCTTTAATCACACTATCCTGCAACAGCCTGCATTTTCCATAGTTGACTTGAGCTATATACCTCTGAGTACTTCTTATTAAACAGGATTTCAAGTCATACTTTTCACTATCTGGCTTTCTGCCAGGAGAAATACTTAAACTTCTCAGGTACTTATCAGAAGCAATTTAACCTTAAAATAGGAATGACTAGCTGATTCTTTTTTTTTTTTTAAATATTTTATTTATTCATTTTCAAGGAGAGAGAGAGAGAGAGAGAGAGAGAGAGAGAGAGAGAGAGAGAGAGAGAGAGAGAGAGAGAGAGCGCGAGCGCGCGCCAGGGCCACCACCTTGTGGGTCTGGCTTATGTGGGTCCTGGGGAATTGAACCCAGGGTCTTAGGCACTGGAGGCAAGTGCCTTAACCGCTAAGCCATCTCTCCAGCCCTAGCTGATTCTTAAGAGCTATATCTAGTTACATGTGCCTTAAATTTCAAGAAAACCAGTAGTTTATCAGCATATCTTTATTAGACTGCATATTTATGCATACTCCAGGATCTTACATTGTTTTAGGTAGTCACAAATTTGTTTAAGTAGTGGCCCTCTTAAAACACAACCAAGAAGTGCAAGCTCTAACACACGTCTACTTTCTGTTACCACCAAAAGACACGATAACACACTCCTTAGTGTCATCCTGGGGGACTGGAGAGACCTGGGCTGCCTGAATGCCACTCTTAAACTGAGCAAGCTGCTCACCCAGGCTTATGATCGAGGTGATAAGCAGCAGGTTAACACATCAAGTTATGACAACACAGAGTGCCAGGTGGAGAACAGCAACACTAACTTTACCACACCCCCAAGCTTCCAATCTGCCCATGCTAATCTGTGTCAGAGGAACTGAGTACCCCACGTCTCCATGCATCTGTACCCTGACACAAGGAGCAGCAGAGCTGGGCTGGTTTCTGGGTCAAGGGCTAGGGTGCTCATGCCCATTCCTCTTCTCATGCACTTGTACAGTGACAAATTTACTTCACAATCATATGTGGCACAGAAGCCCCTGGGTACTCAGACTACTTTAAGAGCTTACTTGAACCTTTTAATTCTAATTCACTTCCTCAGTAGATTAGAGACTGGAAGACCAAGCCAGCTCCAGCTGAGCCAACACAAGTGCCACAGCTTGGGCGACAGCAAGTCCCTACCTCAGAAAAACAAAACAAACACACAAAAGTCATTGATACAATTGTATTAGCCATAACAACAAAGGAAAAATCATTTTTTTACAGCAGAATCCTCAAAACTTGTTTGTCAAAACAATACCAAAATGATTCCCAAAGAAGCAGTGGTAAGATTTTTATAGAATGCCATGCTGCTCCAAGAAACAAGACCAATGAGCCACCACAGTCATACCATGGAGGATCCATATGGAACCCTGCAGAGAATGATGGGATGAACAAGGGACCCACAGCCACAGCCATTCAATCAACAGGATAAGCCAGTGAGACAGAAACCAACGATTTTCGACACAAAGATCCCTAAGTCCTCAACATCAAAGCAGCCTTAATACTCACCTATCATGACTCAGGGAACTGAGCAGAAGAGGAGGCGGAAAGATTGTGAGAGCCGTGGTGGGGGAGAATATCCAGAGGCATGATGCCCCTGAGTAACAACATACAAGGGCCAGGAGAACCGGGCTGACTACTAAGCTATCCATGATTCCCTGCCCTAAGGACTGAGCCAGACTCCCCACCGAGGAGGATACCCAAATGATTGGGGATGGGGAAGAGGGGTATTGGGGAACTGGGGATAACAACTCATCATTTGCCCATTAAATAATGTAACGAAGCTGGGCGTGGTGGCGCATGCCTTTTGAGGCAGAGGTAGGAGGATTGCCGTGAGTTCAAGGCCATCCTGAGACTACATAGTGAATTCCAGGTCAGCCTGGACTAGAGCGAGACCCTACCTCGAAAAACCAAAAAAAAAAAAAAAAAAA
>PVHP010029188.1:0-22488 GCA_004024765.1 Zapus hudsonius
CCCCCCCCCATCCCCAGTCAGCTGGATATCCTCCTCCGTGGGCCGTCTGGATCAGTCTTTGTGGTAGGGGACCATGGATATCCCAGTCTTCAGCTGGGTTCTCATGTCCCAAGTGTGTTGTTACTGAGGGGTGCCAAGTCTCTGATATTCTCTCCCACCACAGCTCTCACAATCTAGAGCTGGAGCTCCACTCACCACGTCCGGGAAGGTTTCCTCTTCAGACCTCCTTGTTCTATAACAGGGAACTTCATGCTGGCTCAGTCCCGTCTTTCCTTCACAGCGTGCATTGCTGCTGGATTTCCAGAGCAGAGCCAACAGTGAGATCCCACGTGGACTTGGGATGCGGTCTGGCTGATGCTGTCTCTTGGGCTTGCTAGACTCTCTGGAGATATTTGCACCCGTGTGCATGCAAGCTCTTTCGCTGGTCCCTTCTTGTGAGGCCATTGCTTATGTGGCTTAGAGTCTCTGTCTAGCTGCTCCGGGGTCTGTAGCAACAGCCTTCGACTGTCTTTCCCCCATGTCCACTGGCCTGATGTGTGTGTTTCTTGGAGTGGCTCACGGCTGTTTTGTTGAGAGCTGTACACCTACGTGATAACGTGACAATTCTGCACACTGGGTTGCCCTCCTCCCTCAGATGTTTGCAGCTCCAGATGTGTGTTTGTTTAGTGACATGCCTGTGTCTTCTGTGACCTCTGTATTCCCTGGCAGATGGCCACTGCTGCTTCCTGGATGGGTGTACTTGTCAGCTAAGGACAGATCTGGATTTCTTTAGAGGCCTTGCTCCTCACCCAGAAGTGGGGAGACTTGCCCTCCACCGGGGTTAGTGCTGGACTCATAGGGATTGCCAGGAGTGGGGAGACTTGCCCTCCACCGGGGTTAGTGTTGGGTGGAGCCAGGGATGACCTCCATCTGAGCTAGCAACGGAAGCTTACAGAGGGCCACCTGAAGCCCGCCTGGCACCCGGAGCTGAAGAAAGACAAGAGATACCTGCGGTCTTGTTCTGGAAGGAGCCTCAGCAACAAGGAGAGAAGCTGTGGACAGGTGCTCACTGACTGAGCCTGGAGCTCAGCACCTTCTCGAGAGTGCTTCTAACTGTGGGGGAGCCCTTGGGAGCTCTATGGAGAGGAGGGCAGGCAGGTAGCTGGCCAGGCTGGGTCAGGAGCTGAGCTGAGGGCTGGAGGTATATTTGTCAGACCCATGGTCTCCCCCAAGGGCCTGCAGGAGGTTGTGTGCTATGACCCAGACTCCCACCAGGCAGCTGGGGAAGCCAAGCCCTGACAGAGAAAGAGGGATGACAGAGCCATAGAGACAGACAACATGAGCTGACTGTCAGGTGACGTGACCAAAAAGCCTCAAGTCCCCAAGCATCTCCTGAAGTAGGTCAGACTCCAGGGGACAGAGGGACTCAGCCATGTAGGCAGATGCCACCGCGTGATTCCAGGCTATTCCAGCTCATCCTTCTACTTCTCTGGAGCACCTGCTCTTGGTCCAGCCCTGAAGGGTGCTCTCCGTCCTCGTGCACCTGTGAGGAGGGACAGACACAAAGCCAAGGGGCCTCTGTGACTGGTACTCAGTGAGGAAGAAAGGGATGCAGCCCGCCAGGGGTGCTGGAGGAGGCAGGAGCAAGAGCTGCCAGTGAGCAGCAGGGAGCCTGGAGGCCCCGGGTTGTGTGGGAGCGCACCCCAAAAGGAGTCCAATGTGGTCAGAAAGACCTGGGGAGTGAAGAGGGGCAGCATTTCAGAGGAAACAGAGGTGCTGGCTGAAGTAACTGCTTTAGCTTGTGCTCTGTCAGAGGTTAAGGGCAGAGGAGGGGCCTGAGGCAGATGCAAAGAATGTTAGTCCATTTTCCATTAGTAAAACAAAATGCCTGAGACCGGGCTACTCTCTAAGGTCCTGGTTCTGGGAGTCCAAGAATGAGGGGACAGACTTGGCAGTAGGCTTCTTGCAGCACAGTCCCAAGATTTCATGGGTGCTGCAGGGCACGGGAGAGAACCCACGAGTCCCTCTGGTCTCTCTTCTGAGAAAGCCTCCAGTGTTCACTCCTGGGGTTCTACCCCAACCACCTTGCCTAACCCCGACCACCCTGCCTAACCCCGACCACCTTGCCTAGCTCCTGCCCAGCTCCTCTCCGCTGTACCTGCAAGACCCTAGGCCAGCCCTTGGACCTCCCCCTGGGTCCCGTGCCCAGTGTCTTCTCCTGCCACCACCTCCAGGCATCTTCCTTAGAGCACACTCTTTGTCCTTTGCATGGCTTGTTTGTAGTAAGGAGTTATATTTGGGTTGTTGGTCTTGTGAAGGTGTCTTTTCCTCAACTCGGTGGGACCTGTCTTCCCAGCTCCCCACCATAGCGAGCATCCAGCACTCTGCCACAGACTGTCAGGGGGTCAGTGTGTGTTCCTAGGGACAGTGGCGGGTTAGCTTGGGGACCTTGCTTACTCTTCCCTGTGCTGGGTCCAGTGTCCTTCATGGGGACTCAGCAGACTTCTTTGGCCAAAGGCTTGTGGCCGCATCATTCAGCTTTGGGGTCCTGTTCTAGCTTCTCCCCTTAGCTTTTGAGGTGTGCCAACAGCGAGGGATGATGCATCCTTGAATGAACATAGATGGTTCTCTCTCTGTCCAGATGCAACTTTATGTATAAACACAACTGAAATTCACATTGCCACATGTCATGAAAGACTATCTTTTTTTAAAAAAATATTTTATTTATTCATTTTCAAGCAGAGAGAGAGAGAGAGAGAGAGAGAGAGAGAGAGAGAGAGAGAGAGAGAGAGAGAGAACACCAGGGCCACCACCTTGTGGGTCTGGCTTATGTGGGTCATGGGGAATTGAACCCGGGGCCTTAGGCACTGGAGGCAAGTGCCTTAACCGCTGAGCCATCTCTCCATCCCATGAAAGACTATCTTTTAATTTGTTTCCACCCTTTTGAAAATGCAAAGGAGCAAACCCACAGCGCATGAACCTCTGGCCACAAAGACACCTTTTGGTCTTTGGTCAGAGCCACCTAAGAGAGTGAGGATGTGGCCGGTCCACACACCCAGATCCACTGGCCTGATCCAGGAGAGGGTGGAGCAGAGAGGAAAGAGGTCCGGTGCCTCCACCTCATGCCCTGTGTGCCTGCACCCCTGGTGCCAGCCTTCATTATGGGCGACTTAGACAACCAGATGGCTTAGCACTGACCCCTGAGCCCCTGGGTTTGAATGGCTTCCATGCACTTGGAGGGAGGGGCTGGGACAAGCTCAGAGCCATGCCAGTTCCATTGACATAGAGCTACGGAGAGAATGACTCCAGATCAGATTTTTTAAGTTTAAGGATGCCGCCGCCAGGCCAGGCAGGGTGCAGAGGCAGCTGTGGGAAGTCCCTCCTCCGTCACATGAGTGGATGGAGATGATTGGTGGAAGCCCCTGCTGGCAGGTAGGGCCAAGCTGCCTGGATGACAGCACAGGGGTCATTGATTAACGGATCGATGTCCAGGAGGAGGGAGGGACGGGGTGTCGTGCCCCGTCCTCGTCCTGTCTCTGCTCATCGTGTCCATCAATGGCTTGGAAAAGGCCTAACAGGGCCACTTGTCAAATTTGCAGATCAAAGCCCAGGAGGAGGCTAATGTGGTGGAAGAAGAACTCCGGATCTTGACACGTTGAGACAACAGCCGGCCGCCTAGAGGGAGATGGGCTCGGCGAGGAGGAGAGGGAGGAAAGAAAGCTAGCTGAGCACAAATGTGCGCATCAACCTGCCACCAAGGACTCAGCTCCGGGCAAGCCCATCCCAGGGACCCAAGCTCCCTAGCCGATCTGGTCCAGGAGACAGTGGAGGCCTGCGGGGTCGCAGCTCCAGCTGGTACCACTTCTTCCAGTGCATTCTCACCGAGAGGGCCTCCAAGCTGCCCTCCCTCTCTAGACCTGTCCTGGGGAAGGGACCTCCTCCCTTCACTCTAGCAGGCAGCCTGAGAGCCCCCGAGGAAGCCACAGGAAGCTGGCTTTGGGCTGAATTTAAACCCAGCTATTCTGACAAGAGCTGCAGAGTGTGGAGTGAGCTGCCTTCCGGCCGTGGACTCTCATGCTGGCGGTGATGGGCAGAGCCTGGGAGCCATCTGTCCAGGGCCCCAAGGGATTCCTCACTGGCAGATGGAGCTGAGCAAGCCATCCTCTAAGCCCTTGTTCTACAGATGGGGAGGCTGAGGTCTGAGGGATGGGAGGAATCCAAAATGGCCTGTGGAAGTGGCCAAATCTGGCTGGGCCCTGGGGTCTGACTCCTTGGGTTTTTTAGCTTTAGAGACACATAAAAAGGAAACACGTCCTCTAAGCAGGGAGTGTCCTCGGCTGCGCTGGACACAGGTGCCTGGCTACCACTTTGTCTTAAATAGAGGACACGGAGCAGGCTGGGGACTTTTCAAGGAAAATGTTCTCCAGGAGCCTCACAGAGAAGCCACCACCCTCTAAGGACCCATGGGAGGCCAGAGACAGCCAGAGGCTTGGAGTCCCCAAACCCCACGTTCTGATGTGCGTCTCTTTCCGCCTGTGAAACAGAACAGGGCATCCAAGCTCGTGAGCTAATGAGTGACAATATTTCCATGTCCCTGGCATGAGGGGTGACCCATGACAGCACAGGCTGTGTCTCAGGTCCTTCACATATAACACATGTGTGAAGTTCCCTGCCAGAAATCCACCCCTGTGTTAATGACTCCACAGGCTGTTTGAGTATGAGACGGAGCCTGGGGATGGTGGAGAGTTGGAATGTTCTGGATCCTGAGCTAAGTATCTTAGGTATTGTCATTGCTCTTAACGATGGCATATTGCCCAGCCCTGTCTCTCACTTAACATCCTGCGGCTACCAGGTGAAACCTGTGGAATGTATTAACCTAAGAGACAACAGGCTCTATCAGCCCTAAGGTGAAGAATGTCCTCAGAGAGCCTCCGAGGAGACTTCCTGGCCTGCCATCACCACCTACTGGATGTTCCCACCATGAGCTTTATTTTCTCTTCTGTAGCCAAACCCTTCACCAAACCACCTCCATATTGGAACATGTCTGCTCAGGATGACACACATAATGAATGTCCCTGGACCAGGTCACCACGTCGTGTCCCAGGACACCGTCACCACTTCCTGTCCCGGGACACTGTTACCACGTTGTGTTCCTCAAGAATGAACTCTTCCTCCCTCAGGTAAGAGCTGCACTGTGTTGATCTGTCCAGTAACCATCTGGAATGAACAGAGAGGCTCACCGTGTTGGCCTAAGAGTGTTTTCCTTTCTGGGTTTTTTCCCCCTTTGGTAAATGATGGAAGTCTAACGGTTGGAAATAGTTGACTAAAAATAAGTTAGAAAACATGGAACCTGCCGGGCGTGGTGGCGCACGCCTTTAATCCCAGCCCTCGGGAGGCAGAGGTAGGAGGATCGCCTTGAGTTCAAGGCCACCCTGAGACTACAGAGTGAATTCCAGGTCAGCCTGGGCTAGAGCGAGACCCTAACTCGAAAAACCAAAAAAAAAAAAAAAAAAAGAAAACATGGAACCTTTCCCCACCTTTCCCGTCCCATGTCCCAGGAAGCAACTGTCCTCAGGCCCACGTGTGTTCCCGTCTCTTCTCGTGTTACCAGACCAGGTCGTTTCTTAGTGAAGGACAATCAAGGCCTTTGCTCCTTCCTGGGACACTGGGACTCAGACCTTAGTCTCTTCCTCCAGGGACGCCTCGCCTCCACTCCTCAGGCCATTCCTTAGTCCAGTCCCCTCTGTTAGGTGATCTGCCGGGAATATCCATGTGTCCCCATGGTGCCTCTGCATTTGTGGAGTGTCCCCAGCTGGCCTCTGCCACTGGGCTTCGTGCCGCTCAGGACTACCTGACAGATTTGCCCACTCTGCTGCCACCAGAAGACCTAATGGCCGGGTCCCTGCATCCCTTTCATTAGTCCAGGACTTTAGCTTCTCTTCGTGGCAGATTGTCACTGTGCTGTTAGTTAGTTCTCAGGACTCGTTCGTTTTTCATGTTGAGCTGGAGAGTGGGCAGGTTTGTCCCACAGGAAGCCAAGGAGTCTACCGCTCAAGCGAAGGCACCACACAGATGGCTTGTGGCCGGGTTGATTTGAGGCACCCTCCCCCCAAGTCTTTTTGGCATTTGGAGGAAAGAAAGCAGAGCACAGAGGCACTTGCACTCTGCTCGTGAACAGGCTTTGAGGGCCCAGTCCCTCCCACCTGCCTTCTCTCCTCGCTCTGCCCTCCCCTGCCTGGGCCCCAGCTGGGGGACCCACGCATGGACTTACGGCAGCAAACTCCCAGAACCAGAACATGCCGCTGGTCATTTTAATTAACCATGGAAATGAGATCTGTGCCTTCATTGCTACTCTGACAATTAGGTCTGCTTAGGACGCTGGAGGGAGCCTGGGCGTCCATCGGGATCTTCGGAGCCTCTTTCGGGTAAGCTGAGTCCTTCTGCAAGACCGGGGGCACAGTCACGTGTCATTCTCACGTCATTCAGTCATCAGAGATGGCTGCCAGCTGCGACGGGGTCAGTCCTATGAGGTGCCAGCCTTTGGGATGCTGTTTCCCACATTTGATTCATGATATACCCCAAGAGAAAGTCATCCTGTCACACAAAGGACATGGGATTCGGTGTCCCAGATCCAAGTCCCCACTTAAGGCAGCTGCTTCGGCTCTCATGGCCGCATCCGAGTGTCCCCGGTTGTCTCAGAAATGTCTACATTGCTTCATTTGTCTGAATCGAGAGCAGGGGACACTTGGATTCTGTCATCGTGTCTCCGAGGTGTCACTCAATTTGCGATCGGCCCGCCTCTCTTTTCAAATGCCATTTCAATTACTATTGATGTATTGGGCCATTTTATCTAGAAGATCTGCTTGGCTGATGGCTTCCTTCATGTTCTGAAGCACAATTTCTGTGGTCTTCTGAAGGCCGCGTGTGGAAGTTAGTGCCAGTGACCGCAGTCAGTTCTGTAGGGTCCATAGGAGGACCCCAACCTAGTGTTCCTGACTGCTGGCCAGGTGCAGTCAGCCTGCTGGTCCCTTGGGACTTTCTCCTTCCACTCCTGGCCCCCAGGTGTGGTGCCCTGGATGGTCTGTCCCTGGATCCTCCATCCAGCTCAGTGCTGATTACAAAATGATGACTTTATAATTTCGTCCTGCTCTCTGAATGTCTACTCAAGCATATTTCTCCATAAAGAACTAATCAACCATTTCCTGTATTTTGTGCAGGAAAAACAAAGGAAGGTTTGATTCCTCCTTACCCCATCCTTCAGTTTACAGACTGAGGGGTCCCTTAGCCATGGTGGATGGGGCTGAGTTTCTTCTTGCTCGTGTATATCCTTAGGAAATGGTAAATCCCTTCAGCTAACACATTTCCTCTCTGTGTTTGTGTGCATGTGTACCATGTGTGTGAGTGTGTGTGGGTGTGCACATGCCACACTATGATCGTGGAGGTCAGAGGCCGACGTGCAGGTGGGCCCTGTTGTTCACCTTGTTTGAGGAGGGTCTCTCCTAGACTCTGGACTAACTGGTACTTAAGCTCCTGGGAAAGTCTCCTGTCTCTACCTCTCATGGCACCCCAGGCTTGTGAGTATTTCAGAGGCCTGTCATCACCTCAGCTTTGTGTGGCGTCTGTGTACCTGAACTCAGGTGTAGCAAGTATGTAGCAAGTGGGTCCTGCGCTGGGCCATCTCCCCACCCAGGCCATTTCCCTTTAGGTGTTCAATGTGTCTCCTGGGACCCATGTCCTTGGGTCCAAAGGCAGCGACCATGACTGTGGTGGCTTCTTCACTATGTGGAATAATGAATTCCGTGGGTTCATCTTGTACAGCTCTTGCCTGAGCCCTAGATTTATTCTGCCCCTCCTTTTCTTGCTCCGAGAAGTCCTGATTTGTTTTAGCGGAAAACTAACTGTGTTAAGTCCACAATCTAGGTGTCAGGCACTCGTGTGTTCATGTGTGTGGGGGGGGCACATGTGTGTCAGATACATGTGGAGGTAGGAGGATCATTGCTAGAACAGTTCTCACCTCATTTGAGTCAGGGTTTCTCTCTCTGGATTCTCACTCTGCTGTTTAGATTTGCTGCTCTCACCAGGAGCTTTTGGAAAGTTCTGTCTCCAGCTCCCTTCTTGTGTCTGGTCCATGTGAATGCCATGGGGAACTCAGCCAGGGCAGGAAAAGCTCTGTGGGCACTGGAAGAGACAGGGAATTCGGCCTAGATTTCCACGGCAGAGAAAAGGAGATGCCCTATCACAGAGTGACATGGAAGTGTTTGCCCTTTAAGTGAGAAGGATCCACAGTTGCTCAGAGACACAGGGGTCTCAAAATGTGGGCAGTACCATCCCATGCGCTGAAGTCCCAGGCTGAATAAAAAGACTAAAAGGTAAAATGCCAGCTGCCCTTTCTCTGCTCTGGGCTCTGACAAGATGTAAGCAAGCATCCTGCTGCCACCAGCAGACTCCCAGCCCGTCCCACCACCCTGCCTTCATCCCCGTGATGAACTCATGGCCCCAACGCTGATCCAAGCCAAACCCTTCCTCCCGGTCACAGCCATTACAAAAGTAACCAAGGCAAGCATGAACAAACCTCTGGTCCCATGGGTTATGTCTGTTGATATTTACCATATGGGAAACGAACACTGAAGCATGTTTAAAATGCTAGTTTATTTATTGACTTAAAGTCACAATCAGCCCCATTACATGTAAACATAACTTATTTTTAATGAAAATTAAATATTGTCCAAAAAAAGCATAAGTTAGCGAGAAGCCTCATTGTTTTACATTTCTGGGCAATTCCTTATGCCCGGTTTAATAGGAGACAGATGGGTTCTCGAGTTCCCTTCTGCATCCAAATCACGCAATATGTTATTCTGCATGGATTGTACCAAGACGATTCATCTGTACGCAGGGCAGATCTATGCTAGGAAATGGGTCAGCATTCAAGCAGGCTTTCAGAGGGTACAGGGTCTCTTTTCCGTGTTGCACCGTATCTTCATGCGTGCTGAAACCAGACACAGGAGAGCTTCAGCCCGTGATCTTCCTGACATCACTGCATTTGTTGCAAGTCCCAAAAAAAAAATATCTATTGTATCAGTTACCTTCTCATTGCTGTGATCAAATAACAGACAGAAGCATCTGAAGGAAGGAAGGCTCACAGCTTGAGGTCACAGTTCACCATGGTGAGAGCATGCTGTCAGGAGCAGAAAATAGCTGGACACCTTGTGCCTGCATGCTGGAAGCAGAGAGAGAGAGAGAGAGAGAGAGAGAGAGAGAGAGAGAGAGAGAGAGAGAGAGAGAGAGAGAGAGAGAGAGACTGAAGCTCAGCTTGCTCTCTCCTTTGGATTCAGCCCAGGACCCTGGCCCATGGGATGGTGCTGCCCACAGTTGGGATCCTCCCACCTCCATTATCCTAACCTAGATGCTCTCTCATAGACGTCCCCACGTTTCCATGGTGACGAGCAGAGATGAATGTCACACCTGTCTTGGAGTGGAGCTTCAACACATGCCTGTTTTGGTACCACAGGTTGGTTATCTGAGAAGATAAGTTATGTCTCCTATCCATGCCTCGCATCTGTGATATAAAATCATGCTTCTGTATAACTGCTTACCTCTTTAAATGTTTTAGTAAATGTTGTGGTTTTTTTGTAAATGTTGAAATTTTCAATGCAGGTACAATTCTCCAAATATTTGCTTCCTGTCACCAATTTCTTTGTTTGCATAGTTTGCACTTTTAATCACTTTTATTTTTAAAAAATATTTTATTTATTCATTTTTTTAAGTAGAAAGATACACAGAGAAAGAGATAGGTAGAGACAGAGAGTGCACCAGGGCCACCACCTTGTGGGTCTGGCTTATGTGAGTCCTGGGGAATTAAATCGGGGGCCTTAGGCACTGGAGGCAAGTGCCTTAACCGCCCTTTAATTACTTTTAAAACCTCTAAAGTGATCTTGTGTCCATTAAACAGAACCAACAATGCTGTACCTGTTTAAGATACAAGGGGGGGAAATCACTGTGTACCAGTGCGCCAACCAAGTATCTTTCAAAACCAGCCAGGATGGTCACAGCCTATCACCAATTTTGCTCATCGATACTTGCTACTGTTTCCTTCAAAGTTTTCATTTCCAAGAAAGTATCTTCATCGCCCATCTCAGCCACTGTAGGTTGGGTTGTTACTGGCTGGGATGGTTTAGATAGCAAATGTTCTCCCAAGGGTCCTTGCGCGGAAGGCTTGGTCCCTGGGGAGCTCCTGGGAGATTGATGGAGAACACGGAGAAGTAGGGTCTAATCGAAGTTGTCAGGTCCTTGAGGGAAGGGTGTGTGTTTTGGGGGGCACACGTGGACATTCATTCTGAACTGCCCATCACTTGGACCTT
This sequence comes from Zapus hudsonius, assembly GCA_004024765.1. NCBI lineage: Eukaryota > Metazoa > Chordata > Mammalia > Rodentia > Dipodidae > Zapus > Zapus hudsonius. The sequence continues at coordinate 10,338 of PVHP010029188.1, forward strand.
GGATGGCTCAGGCCTCCGTGGGAGGAGACAAGGGGAAAATGATCAGCCACACACATCAGTGACATTGAATCGTGGCCTCCTGCAGGAGGATCCTAAGTGCATCTCAAGGACTGTCTTTGGTCAAGACCTTGGAGCAGGGACAGCTGAGGAGGGGGGCAGGGCAGCTGGGCTTTGAAGCTCCCAGCACAAAGCCTGTGGCCACCCTGCTCTGAGCAGACCCTGCTAGTTCCTCTTTGTGTCACCCGAGCCTAGCATCGTCGAGCAGACAGAAGGCCTGGCCCACAGCAGAAACCTGATGTAGTCCCACCACCACGGAGCGCTCCTGTCTTGAGAAACTGTTTCTGCTGACATCGGAAGGCTGTGGGTGTTTCAGCACGGACGGTCCACGTGAACGAGATGGTTTATTTTGTATTTTCCTCCACATATATTTATTGACGCATTCTCTTGGAGAAATTGAGATCCATTTGGTTTAGGGCCAAATAGCAACTTAGCCAAAGGCGCGCATGCTTTTAGCGTCTCTTGATGTCCAGGCACAGAACTTGAACTCAATTAAGCTGCTTCCAGAACACCTTTCTACTTGTGCTCCGTAATGGGAAGTGGAGTAAATGAAAAAGCAATCAGTGTAAATATGTAGAACGGACACTCATAATCAGCAGATCATTGCTGGAAATTAAACAGCAAGTGTGCCGGCCCACCGTCTCCTTGTGACACTGCCCGGCTGCGCAAACTTGAATAGGCGCTAATTAAAGTCTTGCCGTAATGAGATCAATGGAGTTTCATTACCTTGCTGAGTCCAGACGGACAAGCGTTCTTGCCTCGTGGCAATGGTTCATTTTCTCGTGGAGTTCAAAGGTAGAGAGACCGGGGCTCTTATTGATAAGTGCTCAGAAGCTGGTACGCACATTAATTTCCACTGGCCATCGAAGGCAAGGTAGAAATGAATGCTCGGCCATGGATGGAATTAAATGCATTTTTCATCATCTGTGAACTTGGAAGAGAGAAAAAGGCTTTCAAGACCTTAATAAGGAAGAGCGAGGCGGCCCTGCAGCCTTGTCCCTTGTGGCTGGTACCAGTTGAGCATGAAGGCTGCTCTTCTGGGCCCAGATGCCCACCTGTCCCTGGGAGAGAGATGGGCAGACAATGGGCATGGTGATCTAGAAGCCTGTGGCAAGTTGGCACCACCACCTGCTCACCAGGATGTTTGGTGAACTCTGGTTCTGTGGCCCAGTCTCCTCATCGAAGGCTGCTTCCCACAGGTTCTCTGGGGTGGGCACTGGTGTGCCAAGTCCTCAGGATCATGCCAGGTCTGCCACCTGAGGCTCAAAAGGCCAATCACTGGCCATCGGCACCACCTTGCTGTTCCTATTCTCCGATCTGCCTCAGTCTGTCCACCCCTGTTCCTCATGCCAATTCCTTCCTCCTGGGAGGCAAGGTGGACTCCCACCTCTGCTGATGAGTAAGGCACTCTTCCTGTCTGACCCTGTGTTGGTTCAAAGTCACAGCCTGAGGCTGGGGTGATGGTTCAATTGATAACTGATTTGCTGTGTGAGCCTGAGGACCTGAGCTCAGATCTGAACACCAGGTAAATGCCAGGCATAGAGCACATGCCCGGAGGGAGGAGACAGGTGGATCCCTGGGGTAGCTGGTTGGCTATTGTTGGGGTCAGCTTTCTGGTTGCTGCGCAGAGAGAACCCAAACAAAAGCGGCTTGTGGAGGAATGGGTTTATTTGGCTTACGGACTCGAGGGGAGACTCCATCCTGGCAGGGAAAACTATGGCATGAGCAGAGGGCTGGACATCACCTCTGCCATAGCACTGCAAACAGCGGCAGGAAGGTGTGCCAAATACTGGCAAGGGGAAGCTGGCTTATAACCCCCATAAGCCCACCCCCAACAACATAGCTCCATCGAGGTTGTAAAACCCAAACTGCCATCAGCTGAGGATCGATCTATCAGAACACATTCAATTGTTTGTGGGGGACACCTGGATCAAACCATGACAGCTAGTCTAGCTGAATCAGTCTGTACATTCAGTGAGAGACTCTGTGTCTATAAATAAGCTGGAAACCAAGTGAGAAAGATACAGACCTTGACCTCTGGCCTACGTGCATATGTGTGTATGCACACGTGTGCCCACAAACGTGAACACGCATACATAAAACCACAAATCAAAGAGACAGCCCAACCCCCTTGCCCCTTGGGCTCAGGCACCTTTAAGTGACGGATGAGATGTCTGCTCAGCAAGCCTCACAGGGTGACAGCTACAGTTAAAGTGGTCCGTGTTCACCGAGGAACGGCAGGGACATGAAGGTCACTGAATGTGCAGGGAGGTGCTCCGCCAGGGGCTGCAGAGCCAAGAGGGGAGGATCTGAGAGCTGGGGTGTCCTGTCCCTACTGAGCAGGAATCCACCAGCCACGAGGGCGCCGCGTGTCCCCTAAGATTACATCACACTTGTGTGGCTCAAGGGGCTGAGGAATTTCACATTTACGGATGCTACCCAGAGCCACCTGGTTAAAATGATGGCCACTTGTCCTCTCTCTGGGGGGTCCTTGGTGACCGTGATGTCCTTTTCCACATGGAAGGCTTCCCAACATTATCAGCACCATCCGGGATCTCATCCTTTGTGTGCATGCCTTCCCTCTCATTTCCGGCTCACTGTGGGCTGGGTGTTCCTATTGGCTGTTCCATACTTTCTTCTTCTTTTTAAGGCTTAGTCAGCATGAGTCCCTGTCATCAGGACATGATGTCCTTTGGACGTGTTTCCAGTGGTCCTGGTGTGTGGCACCACACTGGGCTGTATCTTGGCATCCTGATCACCACCTGCCCTCCCGCCCCAGGCCTGGAGTCAGCCTTTCTCCATGGAATTTGGACAGGGGGATGGTACCTGTCACTAGAGTTTAAGGTCAGGGGGCTCAGTGTGCTTGCCTGCCCAGCCCTTCAGAAGATGCAAACAGGAATTTACTTTATTTTATGGATTAAAAAAAATATATCATGAGCTCCTATGGATTCCTCTGCAGCCCAAGTTCTACACAGGGCCTCCCTCAGCCCTGCCCCCTGCATTCTGCATTTATCTGTTTATTTTCTCACTGGGAAGCAAGCTTCCTCTTTTCAAAACTGTACCAGAGCTTCCAGCCAGTCTGCTTCACTCTTCACTTCTCCAACATAAAAGCAGCGCTAGGACTTGCTATAAACTCTATTTACATTAAAATATTTACAAAATTCAATTGTCATGTTTAAATTTGTTTTATTAATGTTTTCTGGAAGGGCACGAGGAATTGAACCTAGTGCACGCTGGATGCGGGGCAAGTGCTCAACCCCTGGGCTGTATCTACAAACTTCGTTTAACTTTTATTTTGAAACAGGGACTTACTGACCTTGAACTTACTCCCCACCCAGGTCAAGTTTGTACTTTAAAGTCCCCAGGGAGAGTCAAGTTCCTTCCCACCCTGGGCCACACTTCACTGCTACAGTGACCTTCAGTGAGGGACACTTTTCTATTGCAAAAGCTAGGCTGCACCTCCTTAGGCTCACCATCTGCCTCCTAGGAGGGAGACACTGCCCACCACAGACTTCTGGAATCCTTGGATCTTGTCTTTGGTTAGTTTGTTTCTGGGTAGGGACTCTCTCTAGCCCAGGCTGACCTGGAATTCACTATGCAGTCCCAGGCTGGCCTTGAACTCAGCGATCCTCCTACCTCTGTTTCCCAAGTGCTGGCATTCAAGGTATGCACCACCCTAAAAACAACTGCCCATCATAGCTCCCTGCTGGTCCATGGGGTTCTTCTGTCCCACCTCTGATGGCTGCACACACACAGGTGTGTGTGTGTGTGTGTGTGTGTGTGTGTGTGTGTGTGTGTGTGTATGCCACTGTTTAATCATCTGTCCTCATAGCATAATGGCTGAGCTGGGGATTAGAACTCAGAGAATGCCCAGCAAATTCCAATATACCTCAGAACTTAAGGAGTACCCAAATTCTTTTTTTTTAACTTTTTATTGTCCATAATGAGTTACATTATATAGTGGGCAAACAATGAGTTGTTATCCCCAATTCTCCGATGCTCCCCCTCCCCCTTCCCCAACCAGCTGGATATCCTCCTCCGTGGGTCGTCTGGATCAGTCCTTGTGATAGGGGACCATGGATAGCCTAGTATTCAGCCAGGTTCTCCTGGCCCTAGTATGTTGTTACTGAGGGGTGCCATGCCTCTGGATACCCGAATTCTTGTCTACAAAGTTAAAGAATTAAAATTCTAGACCACCAGAGGATAAAGTATCGTGGAGACTTTATTTAAAAGAGAACGGGAGGCTACAGAGATCTCCAGCCACCGGTGCGGCGCACGTGGGAGAGGTTTTAGCAAAATCTGTGCTGTTCAGCCAAACAAGCAGCAGAAGAAAAGATAACAGAGGGCTCCCATCATGAGGAGAAAGGTTCATGTGGGAACAATCCTTGAGCCCCCCCCCCTCAGCTATTGACTGCAGTGGGGGAAGGCCTTACTGTGACAGGATCAGGTGTCTGCAGAGACAGCCCCTCCCCTTGAGTGGGAGGTGTCTAGCTAGAGCTCCAACCTAGGGGCTAAAACTGATTGGTCAGATATAAACCAATCAGCTGTCTCTCTGACTCACCTGGGGAAAACTTAAATTAACTTCCCTAGAAGACAGCACTCCTCTTCCCCACATGGCAGGCTAACAGAAGGACCTCTGACTCTCCTGGCCTAAGGAAGGTAAGGCCTACCCCACCCCAGCCATTAGCTGGGTGGGGATAGGCTCCAGACTTTTTCCCTCATGACCTCTCCTTCTCATGATGGGAGCTCTCTATTATCTTTTCTTCTTCTACTTATTTAGCTGAACAACTTAAGTTCTGTTAAACTCTCCATGTTTTCTCCCCACACTGGTGGCTGGAAAACTCTGTAACTCCCCATGTTCCCTTAAAGAATAAAGTCTCCCACTATACCTCACTATCTTGTTGTCTATGATTTTAATTCTTTAACTTGTAGACAAGAACTCGGGTACTCCTTAAACTTTGGGGTGCATTGGAATTTTTGCTGAGTGTTATCTAAATTCTAACCCCCGGATCACCCTGTTACATTTCCTTTCTAAGGCCTGGAGATTTAGAAGTCCTCCTCCTAGGAGAGGCTGGACTTTGTTTCAGTGATTTTTTTAAGACCTCTGCCAGGTAAGTCAGAGAGATAGCTGGTTGGTCCATACCTGACCAATCCGTTTTAGCACCTAGGTTTGAACTCTAGCTAGTGACACCTCCCTGGGGGTGAGGGCTGGAATCTGTGACCTTGCCTGGAACTGTCACAGTAGGTACACGCATGGCCACTTCCATTGTCCCGGGACTTCTAGCCCCTTGATGGAGGCTGCTCTTTAAGCTACAGGATGGCAGTGGGAGTGGCCAGACAATAATCCACTAAACAATGTAACTCATTATGGACAATAAAGAAAAAAAATAAAGGTTACTTCAACAACAACAAAAAAAATCCGCTCCCTTAAATCTGTTTTTTTTTCTATTGTTGTTGCATGTGTATGTATGCGTTGTGTTCCTGTGTGTATGCAAGTTTGTACACGTGTGGTTGTGCACACATGTGTGTGGAAGCTTACCTCAGGTGCTTTTCTCAACTGCTCTCCAACCTTAATTTTGGAGACAGGTCTCTACTGAGCTTGGAGCTCACTGATGAGGCTAGAGGAGCCAGCCGGCAAACCGCAAGGACCCTCCTGTCTCCACCTCCAAGGACTGGGATTACAGGCAAGCTGCACTTCACCTGACATTTTTCCTGGGTGCTGGGGGGTCCAAACACATGTCCTCAGGCTTGTATGGCAAGCCCTTGACCATGGCTGCTCAGCCCCCTCCCTTTCCACTCATGGAGCTATAACACAGCACCAGACACTGAGCACCTTGCAAACAAGAGGGATTTATTTCTCTAAAGTCCAAGATCCGAATGTAGATTTGGGGTCTGGTGAGAACTGCTGTTTGCCTCAGAGAGCTTAAACTCATCCCCACAGTGTGAGCAGGTGCCGGGGAGCTTCTCAGGGCATGCTCTGTGGAGATTCTGTGTGAACACAGGGATTTGGGGGGACATTCAGTTTACAGCAGTGTCTGACAGGACACTGTGGGCCTATCCTACAGTGTGTGTTGGGATACCGATGGGTGGGGCAGTGATAGCTCTGGGTTCTCCAGGGTGCCATCCGGGCCCACTTTATGGTCCCACTTTAATAAGGCCGTGATGGGGAGGCAGCCTCACAAAGCTAAGCGTGCAGGAACCTGGGAAGTCAGGCAGTTCTGGGAAGCAAGTCTATTCTGCCAGCCGATCCCTCGAGACCACGGACATGACCAGTGTCTCTCTGCCTCTCAGCTTCCTGTGACATAAATGGTGCCCACTTCCCACCATGCCTTTTCTGGGCTAAGTAACCTGATGGGTCTCTAATAAAAGCAGCGTGTGAGCCAAACAGAACTAGCCAGCCATCTGAGGCTGGAGCCAAGGAGGGCCCCTTGGGAAGCAGAATGGTCCCCACCTGGCCACTGTTCTCTGTTCCTGCTCCTTCTCTCCAGGGCATCATTTGACCCTGGCAGGACAACTGCCGCACATAGTTCTGCTTCGAGAAGAGAAAGTGGAAACCCTGGCTGGAGTCATGGGTCCTCTGAGCTTCTGGCACCTCTGCCAGATTCAGGTGCCTTGTGATGTGCTGAATGGAGACAGGAACAGTGAGGGCCTGTCAGGGCCAGTACTGGACATAGTGAGAGGTGACCATTTCACCAACACCCAAGGCATGTCAGGGCCAGTGACAAGAACAGTGAGGGCCAGCGCTGGTCATCATCAGAGGGTGACCTACTTCACGTCTCTCATTCCTGTGTCCCAACATTATGTGCTCAAGCCCTACCCTTAGGACCTACGTCTGGAAGCTTCTCTGGAGAGGGCCTTTGCAGGTGAGGCTAACATAACACCCTGGATGGGAGCGGGTTCTTCACCTGGTGAGGGAACAGAGGGCAAGTGAAGAGGCCTTGAGAGGAGGAGGCAGAGCCTGGGGTCACGTGGCCATGGAGCGCAGAGGAGCTCTGGGCTCCAGAATTGGGAAGAAGCAGGAGGACGCCAGAATGTTCTGGGACATGCGGCCCTGCTGTCAAGATAATGCATTCCTGTCACTTAAAGCCACCTGGGTCATGCACTTTGTTAATGCAGCACAGGAAGCTGGCATGACCTCACTTGCTCTGTCAGTGGGCATCGCCTTGTGTGAGAGCACCTGCGTGTACCCACACACACAGACACTCGCCAACACACCAGCACGTGGGTGTGTAATCCTCCTCGTGACCAACCTTTAGTGCCCCTCATGGAAACTCAAGTAACTGAAGATTGACCCCCCTCCAGGTCCCCTACAGACTGTGAAAGACCAGAGACTGTGGTCTTCTGCTTTAGGATAGGATGTGGTGTGGTGGGAACAAATGACCCCTGAACCCCCTGCACCCAGCTTGCTCCAACACTCCACGGGAAGAAAGCACATGGCTCCTCCACACAAAGAGGCCTTCCTGCTGAGGGACCATTCCTGCCATTGCCTCTGAGGTCACTGCTAGAAGTCCTTTGAGCACTGAGGCAGCGGGTGACTCCTCACAGACCCGAGTTAGCCTGCCTGTGACTAGACTCGGATTCCTCAGTTCCTTTCTCAGCATATTAACAGGCCTTTTGCTCCTGGCTGCTTTCCTTCTCTGCCCAGCTCCCGGCCTTGAGGGCAAGGCCATCCATGAGCACAAGAACCTCATGGGACCATCTTCAATCTGCAAGCCTTCAGGACCAGGTTCTGCTGGGCCCCGGGCTGAAGGTGGGTGCATCACACTGTTGTTGGAAGGATGTCATCAATAGGCTGAGCTCGCGTGCGTGTATGCGTGTGTGTGCATGTGTGTTCGTGTGTGCATGTCCTTTTACCCACCTCCTTCTTCATGTCCTGGCTGTGTTTACACTCTTCATTGGACCCTTCAGCGGTCAGTGGTCAGTGTTGAGTGGCCAATGTCCAGGGAACTGAGCACTAGGTGCAGCGAGGATCACTGAAACTCAGGGATCCAGCTACCCATCAGGGTGGGATCAGGAGTCCATCCATGCTGCTGGGCGGATGAGCTGGAAGCTTCCGTGGTGCTTTGCACGAGGAATTGGGGTTGGACTCTGGAGCTGGGTGTGAGGGACAAGCAGGGATATTTGGGAGCCCAGAGCTGGGTATAAGAAAACTCTGGCGAGAGCTGCTTCCAGGGCTGCCAGAGCGCCTCAGCCGAGAAGCAGCGTGGATGCACTGTGCTCAGAGGTCAGAGGAGCCAGGACGTATGCTAGAGCCCAGTGACGGGGGCCTGAAGCCAGGACAGGTGCAGGGGCAGCGCTGGGCAGTGCCAGGGTCACATGGCACCAGGATTCCCACAGCTGCAGGGTGGTGTGTGTGCTTTGCTCAGTGCTCACCTCTGGCTGCGTCTCACACTTTTCAGCTGCCCTCCAGACCAGTGCGGGTGTTCAGCTGACAATCCACACCTGCCAGTGCCTTCTCTGTGATCTCTTTTCTCCATGTGGTCTGAAAGCGGACAAGGGACGACCACTGGAGACAAGTCTGTGTGGAACAGGACGCAGCGACAGGGAGGCAGCCAGGAGATGGCCTCCGGTGACTCACTCGCTGAGCCCAAGTGGCCTGCTTGCATGGCCCAAGAAGGGTTGTTTGGGCCAATGACAGACATACATTTGGCCAATCATAGCCTTGCTTCCAGCTTAAGGCGGCTTGGAACCTATCACGACTTCACGTGGATCATAGAAATCCTTCCGATTGAGGAGGTGCTCCTCCTCTGGCCGAGGTTGGAGTGACGTGGCCAGGCTTAAGAAAGCCAAAGGCTTAGGACAGTTTCAAGAACCATGGGTGACCTGCGCCTTAAGGAGCTGGCCAGCCAGCTGGGATCTTTGCGCAGCTGCCTCAGTGTATACAACATTTTTAGGATGGCTGGTGCCAGCACCAGAGAGAGAGGCGAGTGGAAGCAGGGAGAGGTGAATGCTGGTTTCTCCTTTTTATCCAGTCTGGAAACCCGGCCCATGGAGCGATGCTGCCCAAAGTTAGGGAAGGTCTTCCACCGCAATTATCTAGAAACTTCCTCACAGACATGTTTGTCTCCTAGGTGATTCTAGAATCCATCGAGTTGACTATCAATATAAACCATTATACTTATAGAGGCTTATGATTAATTGCAACAATTTTAATAGCACTTAAAACCTGATTTTGACCTACCCAGTGGCCAGGAAAAGGCGGGTCCCCTTGTCTGTCTTAGTGAGTGAGTGTCCTTGTATCTGTACAGGTGGTTGAAGCTGTGTCAGAGGAAGCGAGGAATTGAGGACGCAGGCCAGGAGCAAGGTTCCTGGTTGAAATATGGTTCATTAATCACAGAAAGAAAGCTGTGGAATGTTCCCTGACTACGTACAAGGCTCTATGTTCATCTCAGAAGGATGGGGTAGAGAGACTAGCCACTGAAACACATACTTGGTAGAGGAGAGAGAGAGGGAGAGAGAGAGAGAGAGAGAGAGAGAGAGAGAGAGAGAGAGAGAGAGAGAGAGAGAGAGAGATCTAGACAGAGGCTATCCCCAGGGGATGGCAAGATTGAAGAGACGGGGGAAACGACTTCGGTGCTGAAGGAAAACCTCTGGCTGAGGGCAGAGCTCTGACTGAAAGACGATGAAGCAGCCCCAGGCCACAGGGCCATCATGGAGGCACTTAGATCCATGTTGGCATGGCTTTAACGAATGGGCATCCTGTGATGCAGGGTCGACAGAGAAAGGCAGGGTCCAGGGCCAGTGGGACTGCAGATTGCCAGTGTTGTCCCACCAAAGATGGCCGTCCAGCTTTGGACTCATTACAGACTAGGGTCCTGGACACACTTCCTAGCTCAGAAGTGAGGAATTCAGAGTCAAGCCCCAGCCTCCCTCCAGCGGGCTTCCACTCAGCTTCCTGTCCAGCCCCAGCCATCAGTTTCTGGCCAAGATGCTTTAGGGTAAGAACAGAGCGGCATATGGTCACCGATCTGACTGGGGACACAGCCAGACATCTCTGACAACTCAGGGCGGCCAGGGTGACCTGATTAGCAAGATGGATGTCCTAGTAGCGTCCCATGCAGGCCAGCTCTGCGGAAAGTCAGGCTGTGCTTGGCTGTTCATTGGCTGCCTCTGTCTACCCCTGCTTCTGAGCCCTGAGGTCCCAAGGACACTGATACCTGGTTAGGAGGGTCAGCTCATGCCCTTCAGCAGGATGCAAGGAAGGCTCTGATTTCTGGGACTTTTAAAGGCGTGTGGCACCACACCCTGCCCCATGCAATATTCTTAAACATTTTATTGACAGTTTCTCACACATTCATACTGTATTTTGATTATAATCCCTCTTGTCACTGTCTCTGGTCCCCATCCATCTTCCGCTGAGCAGCTTCTGTCTCACTAGCTGCTCTTCTGTTTTGATGTCATTTCCCTTCCTCCATCCTCCAGGACAACATGTTGACAGCCCCAGGACTGTGCAGACAACAGCTCCTGTGAGGCCGTGAGTATGACGGCCACTTTGTGTCCAGAAGGCGGTATTCTTCTGGTGCGCTCCTCCCCATCCTCGGCTCCCATGTTCTTTCTGCCACCTCTTCCACGAAGGTCCCTGAGCCTTGGAGGGTTTCAAAGAGATGTGTCAGTGACAAGCACTGCAAGTCACTTCCCAGCACTTGACTTCTGAGTCAACAGCCAGAGAGAGAGAGAGAGAGAGAGAGAGAGAGAGAGAGAGAGAGAGAGAGAGAGAGAGGGAGAGACTTCTTTGACCAAAAATCAGAGCAGCATTAATCATTGACATCCTTGACATAAGCGCAAATATTTAGAGATCAATCCAATGGGCTTGGCATCTCTGTTTACTCAGACACTGATAGTAGCTTCCTCCCTTGGGCCTAAGGGCCCAAGACCTCCCCAGCTGCAAGCGTCTGACTGTTGGAATATCTGAGACCATGGCGTGCGCTAAGTACTGTCTCCATCAGGCTGATGTGATGAAGCATTAGCCCCCACTCTGACTGCACTTGGATGAGAACTTTCCAGAAGTGGTGGGTTCAGCCATGAGGGTGGCCCTGAGGGCGGCCCTAATCCAACAGGAATGCTGTCTTCCTAGGAAGAGCACATCTGAGTGCCCTCAAGGATGAAGATTTGAACTCAGAGCTCATCAGTCACCAACAAGCCAAGAGAAGTCTCAGAACGGCAGTGTTCTCAGATGCCCTCAGCTTCCAGAATGGTGACAAATTTCTATTGTTGAAGCTGCCTGAGTTGACCCACACAGACTGTTATTAAAAACAAAGCCAGGTGTGATGTTTTTAATCACAGCTCTGATCCCAACACCTGAGAGGTTAAAGCAGGTGGATCAGATGTTCAAGGTCAGCCTTGACTAGACAGTGAGTTTGAGGCCAACCTGGACTACATGAGACCTGATCTCAAAACAAAACTAAAAGAAGTGATGCTTTTCCGAACGTGAATATTAACTGGGAACCCTTATTGTTGGGTCCTCAGAGTCTCCAGGCTCCTGTTCAGGCTGCAGACTAGAACGAGATGAGGTCTTGGGGACAAGTGACATTTGAGGGCTTCTTAATTCCTGTGGTGAAGCTGACTTGGCATGAGGTCCATGCTGGTGTTCTTATCTCTCGGCCTGCTCATGAGATTGGGGGCACAGCTGGCACCCTAAGGAGTCAGGAGGAAGAGTGGGGAGCTCAGCTTCCACGTCCATAACCACAGCCTGATGCCAACAAGGTCTTCGTCTCTTTCCTCTTTGAGAAGACCAGGCAGCTCAGTCTGATGTTAACACAGGTCACAGTGAACTGTCCTAGCAAAGTGCCAGTGACCACCGTTCCTATCCACTCTCAGCCTGGAGCTGTCCTCCAGAGAGACACATTCTTGATATTCCAGAAGATTCCCAACCACATATGGAAATGATCCCATTTGCAATACACTGGGGGAGGAGGCGGGTTCTGTTCCAGGTGATTAATGAGACTTTATCTGCCTTGCATACTGGAGGTGGAAAGCTGCTTCACTATGCTTGGACCATCTGGTTCCTGCTAGCCATGGACAGACTGAGCGGGGGCAATGATAAAACACACACACACACACACACACACACACACACACACACACACACACACAC
>PVHP010029189.1:0-12732 GCA_004024765.1 Zapus hudsonius
TGAACTTGATTAATTGGGAAAAGGAAAATGGGATGTAAGGGTCGACCAGCCGCCGCGTGGTCTGTGAGTTTACAGGGAAGTGCATAAAATCACCCAACAAATCATAAACATACAGAAAGGAGCATAAATTCACCAAAAGTTAAGAAAAGGAGTAGCACCCATGTTGAAGAAATTCTCCCTTCCCCCCCCTCCCTGATCTCGTTACCAAGATGGGGGGGGAGGGGTACACTCACCAGCCTGGTTTTGAGCACCTCCCGGCCCCGCCTTCCAGACAAAAGAAGAAGAAGAAGGCCAAAGCCCCGGGGGCATGGACCTTTAAGGATTTCCTTTGGGGGGGGGAGTGGCAAACCTTGGCCTGGAAATGTCGCATTATCATGAGGTCATCTGTCTGAGGCCACATTCCTATCTACCTGTGGGAGGGTCTTTCTCCTAATCCCTCTCACCATGATGTTTATAACCTGATTTTTCTGATCTTTTTTTCAACACAAACCTAAAAATAATAGTCTTAGGCACAGTGCAAGAGGGGTACATGCTGCAGAGTCAGATATACCAGGGGATGACTGTAGACAAGTGGCTTATACTTCCAGAGCCTCAGTTTCCTCACTTCTGTAGTAGTCACAATGATCAAAATATCAACCTTATCTCTGCTATTTTGAAAGCAAAACAAGAAAATTAGGTTAAGATAGATAACATAGAAGACAACTTTAATAATTGTGGTAGTTTTGAATAAATGTCCACCAAAAGAATTAAGGGTTTATTAAAATTGTAAATTGTCTCCAGCCAGTTCTGGCTAGAGGAAGTGTGTCACCTTGGCCAGATCCTAGGGTTCAGCCCTGGGGTATTGCTGGGGTGGGTCTGGAATTTTAGCTATACATATGCAAAAAGCAGTCTGAGCTCAAGCCTGGAGTGTGCTTGCTTGGTGCTTGGTGGGCTTCTGTCTCTGTCTCTGCTTGGATCTGTGAAAGCCTTTTTTCCTTAACTTCCCCTGGGTCTGATACCTCAATAAATATTTTCCTCCCATAATCGTGCGTGGTTTGGAGATTCATCCCAGCGGCGTGTGGCTGACTAAGACAATAATCTTTAACCATTTCTTAAAGTCTTTACACTAACTCTAGACTCTCCATTAGAAAAATGGTCCCTTCCTCATACAATTGAAGGACAAGATCATCTGCACCTTTCCTGAATGCATGTAAAAAAATTTGCTTGAAGAATTATACCACAGCAAACAAAAATAAAGTGAAATTGAGCCATGTGAAAGACAGAGGTCTCTAATATCAACTCTATCTTTCCCTTAACTAGCAATGTTGCTTGGGTGAGTCAAATCAAATTTTTCTCACAGAGCTATTTGTTTTGTTTCTGATTCCAATTGGCTATTATGCAAAATTATAACAGTGCTTAGAGGAAGATGCTAAAACTCTGAAAGGCACTTTATTTTTAGTTATGCTTAAAAGTATTCATAACTCAAAACAAAATGTAGTCCTTTGGCTTTTTTTTTCTGTTAACAGGCACTAAATTTCTCTTTACTGCTAGCAGTTTCTTAAGCAAGTGTATTTGTATTTAATTATGGCTGACTACTAGGGAAACTTTGGCTGGTACCTGTTTAGTATATCCTTTCAATACTCTTTCATTTATTTCAGAGGCATTTTTATCACTGAAAATGTACAATTCTGGCAGGTGAGCTATCTTCATGGATATCACATTTGTCCAAGCTTGGAGCCTCAGAATCTGGTTAAAACTAGATGCAACAGTGTGAGCATCTATAACCCTGGTGTGATAAAGTGATATCGGGGTGGGGACAGAATTCTTGGAAGGTCATGGGCCAGCTAGCCTGGCAAATGCAGCAATGAACACAAAGTGGCCAGACATCAAACAAAGAGAAAGGTGAGGAATGACACATGAGGTTATCCTCTGACCTCTCCACAGGCATCATGGTATGCCCATACTCCCACACAATCTTACACACACACACACACACACACACACACACACTCACAAATATACAATGTGTATAGACTACCAGCCTCATGCTATTACACTTAAAATAATTGTAAAGAAATTCTAAAGACTCCAAGCTAGATCCTTCTTCCCCTCATGAATGTAGTGTGGACATAAAGTGCTTAAACATAGTTGACACCTAAAAGGTTGCAGATAGAATATAACCTGAACAGGAAAGCCCATACTATCTTGATTCATGAGGTTCATTAGGTCAAGTGTGAACAACAATAAACCTAATTTGGCTAAAGCGATGAAGCAATGTGCCCAAGGTCACACAGTTCATCATGTTTTCCCTCTTGTTTCTAATCTACCCAAGACCAAGCCACCATTGTGCCTTTTTCAGGTTATTGCCGATAGACACCTACTGCCTTTCCCTCCAGTGCAGCTCCACTTTTAGCCAGTTTTCCACCCACACTTCCAGTGTCACCAATTAAAAACCTGTCATTAGATTTCCATTATGGTTCTTACACTATGAGTAAGTGCTTCCCCAAGGACAGATACATTGGAAGGGCCCATCTCTTTGTTATCTCCTCAGTCTTACCTTTTCACACTTTGCTCCTCATTCTGGCATTCATGCAGTCTATTATAATCTATTCTCATCTTATGCTTTACAGTTATGTGGCCTGGTCTTCTTTCAATCAGGAATGATTCCCATAAATCCCTTTGCCTAAAAAGCCCTTCAAATTCATTCCTCACATATCAACTCATGTTTCACATCCTTTGGACATGAAGTTTACTCTGGGATTATAAAATGAAATAAACCCTTCCTTGTCAATTATTTTGATCTATCAAAAAAAAGTTGATTGATAGAGTGGGTATACTTCTTCAAGAGCCTCATTTATACCTATGGTATCTCTAAAAATCATCCCACATTCCCATGAGAAAAAATTCTCTCAGATCATTATACTAGTGCCCTTTGGTGGCCATTTATAGCTCCATGCATACAGATGGGCTTCCCTATACTTAAGTCACCCATTAGCAGAACATCACATAAATGGCTGCTCTGGTTATCCCACACCAAAGCACTCTGTGAGCCATTAGAGAATTCTAAGTTAGAAAACCCAAAAAGTGTAAAATGGAAATTTCTGGCCTGAATGTGGCCTAATTATCACATGGCCAAATACAATCAGTGTAATCATTGGAATAAATATGTTGGTATGAAAGTGTAATTTGCACTCATTTTGATACCTAACTATTTATTTTCATAGTATCTGGCTTCCATGTCCAACAGATCCTAAAAAGAAAAAGCCAAAAGAAGTATAAATCTTTTGCATCTTTTGCATGCACAGAGATTAATTTGTTTTAAAGCAACAAACACCAGTGATTTAGTTTTTCATTTTAACGACGTAATGTTTTCCCTTCTGATGTCTCATTGACCAGTGAAATAAGAGCATATAATAAAAAAATACGAGTAAGATGCAACTCTTGGCTATCATAAAGTTTCCAACAAATTATATTAATGTACAAAATTGTGCACTGAATAGGTAAAAAAGAATCTCTTAACTGAGGCTGGAATCTAAGTGTCACCTAGAAATTAGGGAAGTGAAAAAGGTAAATTCTTTCCTCAGTATCCTGTCTGCTGATCTTTTGGTAAATCTACTCAGGAACTAAATGACTTGAGGGTGGTGAACCACTGGCACATTTGACAAATGATCCTCTGAGGTTTTCCCAGCAGTATCACAGGTATTTCAGCCTGCCTCCCACAACAGCCCACAGAGAAAGCAGCACTTAGCACAAGTGCATTTATTAAATGACACAGATAAAAAGGAAGAATGTTCTTTCTGAAAAGTTCAGATTTGATGAGGTGGGTTTAGTGGAACTTCAGGACATTTTTTCTTGTTTCACTGCACCTGAACTGTATTTAAGATCAAGTCATTGGTCTGCGAAAGGACAAGAGAGTATGATACTGACTGACAGGAAGAGCACAGCTTTAGTTCAAGTGCACTGACTCAACATTAACGTCACTGCGTTCTAGTGGGCTCCAGTTGCTCACCAGACTGGTAATATTCAATAAGTGCCGGTTAAGTCTTAATGAAATGAGCCTCCATTTTTAAAATGCCTCCGGAATATAATTAAAGATCGCCAATGTTTACAAATACTGTGTTTGGAAAAGCTCATGTTTATTAGAAACAGAATTAACGTTTAAATGCCACAAGGAATTTTTAACATGGCATATTTAGAAATACTGTGAAACTTTATTACATAACATATTACAGTATTAAGTTATTCCATGTAATGATTTGAGACTATACTACATGATCACTGTGGCCCTATCACATAACCTAATGCCAGGAAAAGCATAAATATCCAATGCATACATATGTATGCATATGTAAATTTTTATGAATATATACATACATACAGACATACATACATAATTTTTTTGTGTAATAATATCAAAGCATAGATTCTGATCCAGTCTCACAGTGCAGATTTGAAGAAGGTACCTCCGAGTATCATCTTTCAACAGAAAAGCAAACACCCCATGTTCTCTTATATGTGGAATCAAAAGAGATGCTAGCCTAAATGTAGAATGGTGATTATGAGAGGTTTGGAAAGATGTGTGGGGAATGTGGATAGATAAAGGGAAATCAGATAACAGATGCCAAAACATAGATAGGAAGACTAAGTCATAGTGTTCCATTACACTATGGGTAGTTATAGTTCACAAAAATGTTTTATGCTTGATGAAGTACTGGGTGATGGGAAATGAGAATCTCCAAGCATAACAAAATGAGAAAAAGTAAATGTTAGTTACCCTAATAGAATCAATGTGTGCTGTGTATGTGCTGAAATATCACACTGGGTGTTATTAATATGTACAATTAACAAATGCTAATAAAATAAAATGAAATAATAAAGGAAAAAGACACAAGATTGGGGATGAATATCCAAATAGCATGTAAACTTGTAAAATGCTAAAGGCTTTATTATCATTTAAGATATAATAACAGGATGCACTTAAACTGAAGAGTATTTTATTTTAGGATATAGGGACCACTGTACATTATCGTATTCACTGCAGCCCTTAACCCTATGAACAGAAGAAACTGGACTACTACAGGTCTGTGAATCATCTTTGTGCGTGCCTGAGAAATTTCCTTATGTACACTTGTTCTGCCATTGGCTTACTTTAAAATCAGTTATCATACAGCAAAGATAGCTCAGACTTTTCCACAGATAGGACTACTATGCAGCACTCTCCTGGCCCAAATGATGGGAATGTAGGTACGATACAATCATTTATATAATATACTAACTCATTATCAAAAAGTAGATCTTATCCATACATTAGATGTCTAGTTTTTTCCCCATTATAACTATAAAGACTTTGGAAAATTATCATTGCAGTCAGTTTCCCATTGCAGGGAAAAATATCCAACCAGTTACAGTTTATGGGAGGAAAGGGTTTATTCCAGGCTTACAAAATCCAGGGAAACACTATCAATTGCAGAAGAAGCTGACTCGTTTCTATAGATCCCATCAGAGAGACACCAACAGCCAACACCACAAAAGAGCCAGAGCTCAAACTGCTCTCCACACCATAGGGCTGGACTTAACATCAACCTCAAAAAACACCTTAGGGCTAGACTCTAAGATCTTCCCCTCCCCAGTGACATACCTGTTCAGTAGGGCTCGGCCCACTAAAGACTCAAGTTGCCAGCCTTAGTCTATAGGGTCATACATTCAAACAATTACACTTATCTTAACTTGAATGTTATGGCAGAAGCAAGGAACAACTGCAGTCAGAGTTCCATAATGAGTATAAATCAAATACATCAGAATTGGAAAAGTAAATTTAATTTTCAGGTTTCTTTCTACATGTTGTACTTCTATTTTCTTTGATAAGATTAGTCCACAAACTTCAGAGGACTTTTTTCAGTTCAAATGTTTTCACATAATGGCAAACCAATCTGCTCAGGCAAAGAAAAGTCAAAATGCTAATAAATGAGGAGCTACCATTGAAAGTGGACCCGACTTACACATAAATATATTGACTTGTTTAAATGAAACCATGTAGAGTAACAAAGTTGGCTAAAGGATTTTTTGGTCTTTTAAAGCAGCTACTGTAATAAAAACTGCAGAAGTGTGCACAAATTGTGCCAACTCTAATCAATCTTGTGTATTTCTTCCACACTGTTAAAAATACATTTCATAGAACTGTAGACCAAGCTAACATAAGGCAAAGTGTGGCAGCTTAAGTCAAGCATAGATAATTTGATGTTAGGACAAATGTAAGCTATAGAGTTCACCAATCCATCCTCATAGGGAGGAGGGATTCCCAGCATGCATTGCTTCTATGGGTTTTATGTTAATAAAATAGGCCTTTTGATTCTGGATGGTACCAGAAAATGGTGGAAGTATCTGAGGAGAAAATGTACCACTTTTTAAATTTTTTAAAATTTTATTTACAAGCAGAGACAGAGAGATAGAGAAAAGAAAGACAGAGAGAATGGGCATGACAGGGCCTCTAGCCACTTCAAACTAACACCAGATACATGTCCCCTTTGTCATCTGCTTTATGTGGGTACTGGGGAATCAAAACTAGGTCATAGGATTTGCCAACAAGCTCCTTAACTACTAAGCCATCTGTCCAGCACTTTAAAACATTTTACATGCTAATTTTAAGTACAATAAAAATGAAAATTGTTATGTCAAGCCTAATAAACTGGGAGCCAAGAACAAAACTTGGATAAAGTTTTAACCTCACAGAGAGGAATAGGGACATGGTCAGTATGGTATCATGGGGATGAACAAGACTAGTACCCTAGAAGCCAGCAAAACCAAAAAAAAAAAAAAGCCAGATATTAGAGATAGAGGTAGAAGTCCAGTTCTACAAGTAACTTCATCAAAATCAATATCATAATTCCAGAACATAAATCTCTAGAATGGCTTCCCAAAGACCATTTTGCTTCTGGCCACTTAGATTTCTATGAACACAGATGATGGAGAATCAGGAGCTGGGTACTACTTGTGCCTTCACCCCATTCAATAACTAATACATTTCCTTAGCTCAAAGTAGGCATGAGGCAAGTTGAAGTGAATAAAGATGCATGAGTGTACTAATTTTAATATGCCAACTCCTGAGAAGTAAAAAGCACTGTAGGAGTGAATGAGTGTTAAATTAAAACCTAGCTCTGCAGCCCTCTAGCTGTATTGTATTAAATAAATTACCAGACTTCAACAAAAATTGAGAGTAATTGTAATGAATTCCTATGACTGTCATGAGTATTAAATGAGTTAATGCATCTAAAGCACTTAGCAACTGCCTTCCATATGGTAAATATAAGTGTCTGTTGACACTAGCATCATCATCGTCACCCTCAGCATCAAATGATGAGAAGGCTTTTGTGCTAATCATATTAGAGACATTGAAATCTAAAAATAATAAACAGGCAAAATCATAATTAGCTTCTCTCCCAAAATACTTGTTATAAAATTTCATAATATTAAGTAGTCTATAACCTTGCTGTTTCATCTCACTTGATATCACATACATATACTTCTGGAGTTTTGCTATTCCTTCACTCCTTAGTCCCTCTTCAATACCTGTTTAGAGCTAGGAAATATTCTATACTTGTATAGAACCTTCCAAGTTATAATATTTGAGTGAAAGGCTGGAGAGATGACTCCATGGATAAAGCACTTGCTGCACAAGTGTGAGTATCTGAATTAAGAGCCACAGATCCTACGTAAAGACAGACACTGTAGTGGGTATCAGTAATGCCAACTCACCTATGGAAGAATGGAGGTGGAGATGGGAGAATCAGCTGGAAGCTTGATGCCAGCTAGCCTGGAGAAATCAGTGATGAATAACAAGAGACATGGCCTCAAACAAAGTAAAGGGTCATGACAGAAACATGACACTTTTTGACCTGCACACACACACACACACACACACACACACGCATACACACAGAGGTCATGGCATGCACATATGTGCTCTCATACACATGAACATTCACACACACAAACACGCACACACACACACACCAGAGCTCTCACACACATGAACATTCACACACACACACACACACACACACACAGACACACACACACACACACACCAGAGATTCTTTTGGTTGTCAGAGATAAGGTTCTCACCATGTATAACCAATGCTGGTCTTGAACTCGCCATCTGTCTGCCTCAGCCTCTCAGTTCTGGGATTATAAGTGTGTGCCATCATGCCTGGATCATGTATTAATTTTATCAAACATATTCTACATGTATCAGCTGACTTCACCTTTGCAAATATATTGAGAAATTCTCAAAGCTATCACATTGAGTAGTGATTCTCTCTCAAAATTTTGGTGACTTTTTTACTTTTTATTTGGCCCCAGCTAAACTGTGTTTACTTTGAATTATTATCTGAAGCAATCAACTTGTGCTTGTTCAATGCTATGATATCTAGGGCACTTAGCTCAAAGTACCTCAAAGTAGTCAAAATTATTTCAGAGACTTATCATTTTAGAACATCAGAAAGCACAAATACACATGTACCAATAATCATTGAATTTACTCTGTGAAAGAGATAAAAAGAAAAAAGGCAGATCTTGCACAGTCTTCCAAGGAAAAGGAAGGAATAGGGAAGAACTGTGTAAATGAGCATAGGGTTTCCTTTTGGAAGGATGAAAATATGCCAAAATAGACATAGCTGCTTGGTGTACATCATTGAAATGTACCAAATATTACCAATGTAAATTTTTACATTGGTTAACTATGTCTTCCATGAATTTTACTTCAATTGGCAAATTTAAGCCATGAGTATGGAAAGACCGTAGCTTTGACAAGAATATGAAAATATTGTCTCTTATGTTTTTGCCTGTGAAAGCACTCTGAATATCTAGATGAAGTTTTTTCAAGAATACATTTTGTTTTGAGGAAATAAATGTGTTATTAACAAGTATGCAGCTATCATCACCATTGCCATCATTATAAGATGTTAGAATCAAAAGTTCAGATACTTCATACATGCAAGCTATGAAGCCAGATTTAAACACAAATGTCCTTGTCTAGTGGTCTTTCCACTATTATCTATTGAGTCCTGTTTCCATCTAATTTTCTGAGCCACTTTAAAAAAACTAAATAAATGTTTAGTGCTTGTTCAGATGATGTACCTTCATGACATTTCTTTTTCAAATTTGCTTTGTGTACCCAAATTCTTTTGATGTAATGTACACTGGTTGTGTTCTTTGGTAGCTGTATTGTACAAACTCATCCTTCTTTGCTATGGTCACTTCAGTTGTGAGAAGCAGGTGATGGGTTATGGATTAGCTCAGTAATTTCCTACACCTTTTTGGCTC
The DNA here is from genome assembly GCA_004024765.1 of Zapus hudsonius. Lineage (NCBI taxonomy): Eukaryota > Metazoa > Chordata > Mammalia > Rodentia > Dipodidae > Zapus > Zapus hudsonius. Next base: position 9,301 of record PVHP010029189.1, read on the forward strand.
TACTCTTTTATCCCTGGAAATCCAGAGATCAAGGTTTCATCTGGATTTCAAAAACACTGTCATTATCACTGCAGTTTCTCTGCCTGCACCTCTCTTACTAACTAGATGACATAAACCAGGGAGATTGTTTGAGAAACAGGAAAATCTTGCCATCCACATCCAAGGTAATAATAACTTACTTGTGCTTTTTAGGGATCAATTTCTGAGAAGACATATGACCCAATGACTCATGAATATGCCTCTCCTCCAGGTGGAAGTTACAGTTATCAGTGATATGCTCTTCATAGTCAAGGGACATTAGCATGAAGGATGCATGAAGAACACTTGGAACATCTCATTAAGTCACATGTCACAAATTGGAAGTATTGTCACATCTCCATATAGCCATTTGGAGACTGACCTGACCAGTGCAGAAATTCTGAAATATCTGAGTATACTTGGAGGGAATGAACTGAATTGAATTTGGACAGATCTCCAAAGGTTTAAATTAGGTACCACAGCAGTAAAGTCTTATGGACTGATTCAACTTCATCCCTTAGACCTCAGAAAAAGAAAGATAGAGAATATCAAATTGGTTTTTGTCTATCAAAGAGCCAATTATGGCATTGTGAGTAGTAACTTGAGCAGGAAGGGTAGCAAAGGGAATACGATCTGCTAACGTAACTTTACCTGTGCACACAATTTAGAATGAACACCAATTTTATAGTGGAACTTTTGATGCAAAGAAAGAACCTACGCAGTTTTTCTAAACAGATTCCACAAAGTCTGTTACAGTTGGACTCACTGTAAATTAGGAGGTTTTGTAACTGCTGTTGATTATTACAAGTACTTTTTTCTACATTGAAAAATGTTTGGGGAACATGCTTCAATGTAGTGGTGGTCTGGTATGAATGTTTGTAACCATTGTAAATTCAAATGTGAAAACCTAGCTCCCAGTGACTTTGGCATGGGGGTTTTGGAAAGTTAATTCATAAGGGCACTTCATGAAAGATATTTGTATCCCTATAAAAGAGGCCATCGTAGAACACTTTCACCCCTCTAGTCCTTATACGATATGAGAACATACTGAGAAACCATCATCTATATGCTAGGAAGTAAGCTCTCACCAGATTCCAAATCTATCAGCACATTGATCTTGGACTTCCTAGCTTCCATGGTTTCCATAAGCTACCCACCCAGTTTATGATATTTTGTTATAACAGACTGACCCAGATTGATAAAAACCCAAAGTAATGTAAGTATCTCTCTTTCTTTCTCTTTCTTTTTCTCTTTCTGTCATGTGTGTGGGGGGGGGGAGAAGCAAAAGGAAGCAAGACAGAGGAGCACCTAAGGACAGGTGACCGAAGTACCCGGGGAAGTCCTGGCATACTGGCGTATAGGCAGCAGGTGGCTCATGAACTCTGGTAGTATAATCTAATTTACCAAAAGTCATATCAAAGTTGATAACACTTGGATTACATATATGCTAAGATCCTTTGAGCTTTTTTAAAATAGTTCAATGAATGAAGAATAGTATCACTGTTAAAAGATTTGTAAATGGGGCTGGAGAGATGGCTCAGCAGTTAAGGCCCTTGCCTCCAGTGCCCAAGGCCCCGGGTTCAATTCCCCAGGACCCACATAAGCCAGACTCACAAGGTCTCTCTCTCTCTCTCTCTCTCTCTCTCTCTCTCTCTCTCTCTCTCTCTCTCTCTAGCTCTCTGCTTGAAAATGAATAAATAAAATATTTAAAAAAAGATTTGTAAATGGACTCCCATATGGCAACATCAATGTAATACTTATCTAAGTTTTCCATTTTTGACATATTCATACATGTATATAATGTGTTGTAATCTTATTCCTCTCAATTACTCTCTGTTATTACTCAACTTCCTATCAATACCCCTTTACTTCCACACTAATCCCATCTTTCTTTGAAAACTTTTTTTTTACCCAGGTCAGAGCAACGTTTTTGCTCTGTTCATGTCCATATAATTCTTCATACCATTACTTCCATGTGCTAATTGTGAGCTGAAAGAATTCATAGGTTTTGGAAACAAAGAACTGGGTTCAAATTTCATCTCTGCCACTGACTAGTTTTTTTTTTTTTTTTTAATGATTCAGCTTCCTCATCTGGACTCAGATCCTGCATGCAGACTCACATCCTCGGGCACCATTATACAATTTCTTCGATTTCTGTATGGTGTTATTACCTAGTTTATAAACTATGAATAATAATAATATTTATAACCTAGGCTTGTGGTTAAAGATTAAAGGAAATGAAACTTGTATAGCTCTTCAAGTTGCAAATGGCAGTAAAAGTGCATAATAGTTGTTAGTGTTAACAGAAAATATATCTTTCTTATTATTGTTAAGGTGTTTTTATAGCTGAAATTTAGTATGCACTTAAAATTGGCCTTTGAATGACTTTATTCATGCCTGAGACTGTACCAAAGTACATAATACTGCTACTACCAATAATGACATAGCTACATTGTTGTCATGTGTCAAGTAACCTGTTGATGACAGGCAGGTTAAGAAGAAGTAAATTACATAATATTAATAATGCATATGCAAAGTAAGTCCCCTGTTATTTACCATAGATCAAGACTATATCCTATTAGATTTTTTAATCACTGTTTTAATGAATTTCTTAAATACTCTAAAATTGGAATCTATACACTTTATTAAATAATTAACTATAAAACAGTATGAAATAATGAATCACACTAACAGTAACACAACTAGGGTGTAAAATAAGGTCTAGCTTACTGGAAAGTGACTATTAATAATGATATCAAAAAATAGAAAAACTCAGGCTGGGGAGATTGCTCAGTGGTTAACGTGCTTGATTGAGAAGGCTAATGGCCTGACCCAAATAAAGCCAGTTGCCAGTTGCACAAAGTGGGGCCTGCATCTGGAGTTTGTATGCAGAGGTTAGTAACCCAGCACACCCATTTTCTCTCTCTCTCACTCTCTCTCTCTCTCACACACACACACAAATAAATTATTTATATATATATATATATATATATATATATATATATATATATATATATATATATATATATATATATATATCCTGGGCATCGTGGCACACAGCTTTAATCCCATCTCTTGGGAGCCTGAGGTAGGATAATCACTGTAAATTTAAGGCCAGCCTGGAGCTACAGAGTGAGTTCTAGGTCAATCTGGAATACAGCAAGACCCTGCCTCCATAACCCCCTCAGTCTCTAAAAATAGAAGAGCCAAAAATCGATAAACAAATCTACCCTAGCATTTTTAAATCCCTGGACCTCATCTCTAGTATCACAAGGGGGAAAAGTAAGTACTTCATTGAGATTTTATTTTTCAGATTGATACGGGTTGCTAATAATTATTATTTGTAAGCAACGCGTGGGGAGAGAGAGAGAGAGAGAGCATTTTGGAATCCTCCCTTCCCCCCCCCTCCTCCGA
>PVHP010029190.1:0-10674 GCA_004024765.1 Zapus hudsonius
GGGGGGAGGGAAGAGGAGAGAGAGAGAGAGAGAAAAGAGGGAGAGGGAGAAGAAGGAGGGAGGGAGGGAGAGAGAGAGAGAGGAGACCTGCGGCAGGGTCTTCCTGGCTCTCTTGCGAGCACCCCAAGACAACGGAAAAAGAAGGGCGAGCCGGGAGCCTGTGCTTGCCCATGCACAGACATACCTGGAAGCGTGGATATGGACGTGGGTGCGCTGGGGCAGGCGGGCGGCGGCGGCGACCTGGCCCCGGCGGCCGAGGGCAAAGCCTCTGCAGTGCAGCTCCTGCGCGGGCCGCGCCGTTGCCTAACAACCGGCCCGACCCATTTAAAGGGGCCCGGGGCTCCAAAGGGACGCTCACTGGCGGCTCGAGGCAGGCTGTCCGGCAGTCAAAGCAGGGCCAGAGCACTGAGCACGCCCGGTGAGGCGGTCACACCGGCGCGATTTCTGCCTGGTAAGATATACAGGGAGAAGAAGCTGAGTCAGTATGGGAAGGGGCGAGAGACTGCAGTGCAACCCCACCCACGAGTGGGGTTATTAAAATGGGTGTGGGTGAACCCACAAAGCTACCCAGACATTGACTAGGGGGGCGGAGAGGGAGAAAAGTGCAGAGGGTTAATCCCAAGGTTTGATGTTTAGTAACTTGACAGTATGGCGCCTTTGCTTTAGAAGGTCGCCTGGATTTGTGGGGATTGCACCCCACCCCCAGGAGCACGCTTGCAGGTCAGCAAAAGAACTGAGCCAGAATTTCCATTCTGGGCCATGGTCTAAGGCCCTTGAGTCAGGAGACTATTGTCCTCTGGCCCGGAGATTAGATGTATGTTACTCTAAGGTGTCTTCACTTATCACCCAGGAATTTCAACAAGCTATCTTTGAACCTATTTGAATTTCAAACTTTCAGTAACAACTCATTTCACACTACTCCCTATGTAAAATTGCTGCCTTCAGATCGTTCCCTCAAATACTGCCTTCAGGCTTCAAAGCTTGTTGGATTTGGTTGGGTGACAAGACATTTTTCATTTCGTTTCAGCAGTGGTATTTTGTTGGCTAAATAAATGATCTCAGAGTTTCATTAGCTTGATCGAAAAATCATTTCTTCACCAATCACAATATTCGGGGCCAAGGCTGTGGTCCCTGAAACACACTTGAGTCTGAGGTATGAGAAATAGTTCTGAGTGAGTCTTAGGAACGCTGGTATTTCCTTGGAAACAAGAGAATAAAAGGAAATATTGGGCCTGGGATCTTAAGTGAAAGGAAGTTTTGACAGTGACAATCTAATTTAACAAGAAATAACAAGGGAGTGACTTAGGAACAATACCAGGTACTTTTTTAAAACTTCAAGACTTCTTGGGAACCGGATCTAACAGGTGTCTGCAAGCTGGCAGACCTGCGTTCAGGTGCCCTGAGGTCTAGTTCTCAGGCTGTTCTTTCTGGAAACAAAGTCAACAACATTTTAGAGAGGAAGAGGTCTAAAGTTACTGAGAATTTTATCAAGACCTCATGTAGCATTCTGACAAAACGTCTTGATACTAAACCTCAGATTTTCCCCATGTTTATCATGTTTATCAAAATAGTTCCATGTATTTTTGTTCCATATAGGATCCATTATTAATCTAATCAAGAAATCTTTATTGTTCTGTCCTTCAGTTTCCTCCTGTGCACAGTGGAAATAATTGTATCTCAGAAAATTGTTCTGAAGACTGAGTGAATATTTTTTATTTTTTTAATTGTTTTATTTTTAAAAATATTTTATTTATTCATTATCAAGCAGAGAGAGAAAGAGAAAGAGAGAGAGAGAGAGAGAGAGAGAGAGAGAGAGAGAGAGAGAGAGAGAGAGAGAGAGAGAGAGAGAGAGAGAGCACACCAGGGCTACCACCTTGTGGCTCTGGCTTATGTGGGTCCTGGGGAATTGAACCCAGGGCTTTAGGCACTGGAGGCAAGTGCCTTAACCGCTGATCCATCTCTCCAGCCCGAGTGAATGTTTCTAAATCCTTAGAAAAATACCTGACACAGTAAGTCCTATGTAAATGTTTTCCTTTAAATTTCATTATTTCTATTTTTTTCTTTATAGCTCAATGAAACTCCATTGTATATATGCATCACATCTCCATTATACTTTATATATTCAGCAATTGATGGCTGTGGTGGTTTGATTCAGGTGTCCCCCGTAAACTTATGTGTTCTGAATGTTTGATCCCTAGCTGGCGGCAATTTTGGAATTGGAACCTTGTAGGAGGTGTGTTGTTGGAGGTGGGCTTATGGGTGTTCTAGCCAGCTTCCCCTTGCCAGTGTTTGGCACACCCTCCTGCTGCTGTTGTCCACCTGATGTTGTCCAGGAGGCAATGTTCATCTTCTGTTCATGCAGTCTTTTCCCTGCCATTATTAACCTTTCCCTTCAGTCTGTAAGCCAAAATAAACCCTTTTCTCCACCAGCTGCTTTGGTTAGGTTCTCTGTGTCGGCAATGAGAAGCTTACTGCAACAATGGGTATCTAAGCTGATTACATTTTCTAGCTACGATGCATGGAGTACCAAAGAACACACATATTAAAGCATCTCTTTTGTAAGGTATAAAGTTTTTATGATCTGTGCACAAGTGTAAAATAGTGGAATCATATTGATGGAGGATTTGGCAGCTCAGAGAAGGTCTGTGAATCCCAACTTTTAAGTCCTTATCCAATTTCAGCAAATAATTGATACAAAGGATTCTAAGAAGAGTAAATTATGAATTATGAGATTTATTGTAGCTGGAATTAAGACTCAAAAAAGAGGCTAGCTGAAAGACTCAAGCCAGAGGAGATCTCTCCTTCTTTCCTGGCTGGAAAGGGAGAGGGGTGACAGAGAGCATCTCCGTTACAGAAGAATCTGGGGTTGGGGGGGCGGTAAAAGGGCTTTGGAGGAGGAACCAACACATGGAAGGCAGAACATGACAACCAAAATATTGCCTTCCCACAAAAGGCCAGAGAGGATTAGGAAATAGTGAAGGACTCAGAGATCAGAGGTCTTCCATGGTACAGAGTGAGCAAACACCCCCTCAAAACAAGAGACATGAAGGAAGCAAGCAAAAGAAAGGCAGGCTGGGAAGGGGGAAAGTCTTACACACTGGTGTTCAGGTGAAACCACAGGAAGAAGAGAGAGTTTACACATGGGTTTAGGCTCCCTTTTTATTATTTCTTTGCAAGCAGAGAGAGGCAGAGAGAGAAAGGGCACACCAGGGCCTCTAGCCACTGCAACCCAACTATAGATGCATGTACCACTTTGTGCATCTGGCTTTACGTGGGTACTGGGGAATCAAACTCAGGATGTTAAGTTTGGAGGCCCACTGAGCAATCTCTCCAGCCCTGTATTTAGGCTGTCTTATAAGGATCAGACATCTATTTAGGTTGAGCCTTTGTGATCAGACTCAGGTGTATAGGGTTGTGGGTTAAGGGGCTGTCTCACGAGGAGCCATCCCACCCATGTGAGCTGAGATGAGGAAGAAACAGGAAGTTTATGCCAAGGAGTGCTGCTTATAGCCATGCTTGGATGAAACTCGTCCACACCTAAGGCAGACAGGTGGCATCTTTTTGTTCTCTTTGGGTCTCTGTCCCTGTCTGGCTGCCTATAAAAAGTTATGTTTCTCCTTCAGTGTGATGGTTCTAATTATAGCGTTTTGAGAAACCACCACACTGCCTTTCATAATGGCTGCACCAGTTTACACTCCCATCAACAATGAATAAGAGTTCCCTTTTCTCCACATCCTCACCAGCATCTGTTGTCATTGGTTTTCTTGATGAAAGCCATTTTGATTTGGAGTGTTATGTTATCTCAAAGTAGTTTTTAATTTGCATTTCCCTGATGGCTAAGGATGTTGAATACTTTTCAAGATATTTATTGACTTTTTGTGTTTTTTTCGAAGAGAACTCTTTGCTCAGTTCATTAGCCTATTTATTTTTTTAAACTTATTGCCAATTTTCAAATACGTATATAAGGTACTCTGATCATAATTCCCTACCATTAGTTTCTCTTTAGGCCATTTATTGATTACATGATTATTGATTAGATGATTAAGTAGAGAGGCAGAATTCTGGGGGTGGAAAAGTCCAAGTTGGGTCAGTGTAAGTGTTGTAGTCAGTTCCATATTGCTGAGATGAACATCCAAACCAGACAGTTTATGTGAGGAAGGGGTTTATTTCAAGCTTACAGATCCAGGGAAGTTCCATCCATGATAGAAGCTGACTTCCATCCATAAATCCAAGCAGAGTGAAAAGCCACCAACAGTCAGCAACACCAAAAAGCAGCAAGCACAAACCAGAAGCAAGCAGGACCCCACCAGAGATCAGATTGCTCTACATACCTTTAGGCTGGAAATCAGATGTGTCACCAAATACATCTTAGGGCTGGACATCAGGATCCACCCTCACTGTCACCTCAGTGACCCAAGTCACAAGCTTTAATAAAACACCTGAGTGCATGTGGTACATGCATTTGAACTACCACAGTAATGGATGGAGAAGGATTGGGAGGAGGGTTAATCAAAATTTAAGGTGTTTTGAATAAGCCATATGGAAACCTACTTCTTCACTAGCTAAAAATATAGATGTTAAAAAAAGAATTAGTTTGGGAAGAAGTTTCTTGTGGAGGTGGTTAATGTTGTGCCCAGATACCATTTATCATTATTAGAAAAATTTCAGTGCAAGTTGTTGGCCAGGGAGGTCTTGATACCACCAAAACATTACAAACTATTGCCAAGGCTCTTGGTTGCCCACCCAAATTAGAGGGTACCACCCTATTGCTGAAGACTTCATATGCTTGGGTTGCAGGTCACTGAGAAACACGGCTGGAGCTGAACTGGAAGCTTTCTCCCTATTATTCTCCCTGGCTGTCAGGGGGCTGGAAAGAGATATGAAGCAGTCAGCCTTTGGGAGAAGAAAAGTCACCAATAGTCTTCACCAGCAGTGGACACCTCAGCCTTTACAGCTGGCCAGCCAGTCCAAATGTACCAACAAGTGCTTGTCTGTTTTTTGGGGGTGTGAGGTGGGGGTGGGGTGTGGGAGAAACAACTGCTCTCTGATTAGATTTGAGGCCAACTCCAAGGGAAGGAATTCATGTGTGGCACTGAAAATCTAGTCAAAAGCCTATGGTTGAGGAAGTCATAAGCCCTAGGGGAGAAACTGTTGTCTGGCTAAATACATATATTAGGTCACCAAAGTGCCCTGCAAACACTTAAGTTTATGCCTATATATTAATGCTGTTCTCAGTTTTGGTTAAAGAAGCTTTTCTTTTCAGATGGTCGTGACCAATGGGGTGACTCAAAACTGGCCAAAGCACCAAGAAGTGACAGTGGTATGTGCAGCACTAAGTGAGCAAGGCTATTCCATCACCTCAAGGCTCAGGGACCATTGCCAAAGAGGTGGAGGCAAGAATGTACGCGCCAAAGGAGGAGGATGACTGCTTACAATGCTGTCATAGGACACAAAGTGGCCTTGATCTTCATGACCTCAATGTGGCTGAGGCTACCTACACAAGACCTGCATAAGAGGAGGAAAAAATGATGACATCAAAATAGAAGAGAGACTAATTGGAGAGAAGAAGGTATTCAGTGGAGGGGGGATTTGGGAGGGGGGAAAAGGTGAGTGGTGGGAGGGGATGATGATCATGGTATATTGTCTGTATTTATGGAAGTTGGCAATAAAAAGGTGTTAAAAATCCCCTTTGATTTTGCATACTATTAGTCTCTGATTAATTCCTGCCCTGGTCTGTGTTATCTCTTGTTATTAGCTGCTTTTGGATTTGAATTGTTCTTGCTTTTCTAAGACCTTGAGGTATGTCACTGTGATTCATTTGAGATCTCTATGATTTTTAATATAAGCACTCATAGCTATAAACTTTCCTTCTCCAGCTGTCTTAGCTGTATCTGAACAGTTTGTGTACATTGTGCTTTCATATTAATTTGTTTCTAGGAATTTTTTAATTTCCTCCCTGATATTCTTCAATAACCCACTGGTCATTCAAGTGTGTATTGTTCAGTCTCCATGTATTTGTGCAGTTTCTGTCATTTCACTTGCTATCAATTTCTCGTTTTATTCCACTTTGGCCTGATAAAATAGAAGAGATTATTTAGATTTTTTTATTTGTTAAATTTGTTTTATAACCTGCAATGTGGTCTACATTAAATAAAATTCATGGTCTGCTGAAAAGAATGTGTATTCTGTATTGATTGGATGGAGTAGTCTGTATATAGTCATTAATTCCATTTGATCTATCGTGTAGCTTAACTAGTTTTTTTTTGATTGATTGATCAAGTGATGTTTAGTTTAGATAACCTACCTACAGATGAGAATGGGGTATTAAATCATGCACTATTAGCCAGGTGTGGTTGTCTATGCCTGTAATCCCAGTGCTTAGGAGTCAGGACCGGGAGTTCAAGGTAAGCCTTGACCACATAGCAAGTTGGAGGCTAGACTGAGCTACATGAGACCCTGTCTCAAAAAAGAAAGAAGCTACACATTATCATTGTATCCAGATATTTCATAACTTTTATGTCCATCATTGTGTTTGTTTTATGAAATTGGGAGCCTTGATGTTAGATGCATATATTTTTATAATAGCTATATTTTCTTTATGACGTGTTCCCTTTTTAATATGTAGTAGCCTTCTTTGTCTCTTCTGATGAGTTTTGATTTGAGGCCTACTTTGTCAGATATCAGAATGGCTACAGCAGCTTCTTTTTGGCTTCCATTTTCTTGATGGATTGCCTTCCTTCCTTTGCTTCTTAGTCTGTGAGTATCTTCATCGTTGATCTGTTCCTTGGAGATAGTTACATGTACATTATAATGTGAGACAATTTACATTTCAGGTCATTATGGAGAGACATTTTTTTAATATTTTATTTATTCATTTTAAGCAGAGAAAGAGAGAGAGAGAGAAGAGAGAAGAGAGAGAGAGAGAGAGAGAGAGAGAGAGAGAGAGAGAGAGAGAGAGAGAAAACACCAGGGCCACCTTGTGGTTCTGGCTTATGTGGGTACTGGGGAATTGAACCGGTGACCTTAGGCACTGGAGGCAAGTGCCTTAACCGCTGAGCTATCTCTCCAGCCCCCCAAGGGAGAGACATTTTTTTAATCCCTGTATTTTTGTTAGCTGTTTCTCTGGTTGATTGAACTATTATTTGTTCTTTGCTTTCCCCCCACCTCACAGTGTTCATGGTTTGTTGGTTTCATGTATTTGACATCATAGATTTTTGTTAGTTCTCCTTTGTTCATCTTTTCTTCTCATGAAATCTATTGTTTCCTTGCTTCTTGCATTTAAGACTGTCATTAATCTTATTCTGTGTATAGTATTCTCTTATCTTCTATAGTTCTGGATTGGTTATTAGGAACTGCCATAGTTTACACTTACCTTGATATGCCCTTATTTCTCCATCAGTTTTAAAACATAGTTGTTTTGGAGAGAGCAATAATTGGTCAGGACTTGAAAGCAATGGCTCTGTTTTCCTGGATTTCAAGGCTGCTGATGACAGCACTGATGTTTTTCTGATGTGTTTGCCTTCATCCATGGGTTGGTGTTTTCCCTAACAGCTTTTAATACTGTTTTTTACTTTTGTGTTTTTGATGTCTTGACTATGATATGTTTGTTCATGTCTATTTAGGGTCCTAAATGTGATGGTCAGGTGACTGCAGGGATCACCCGTCCTCTTCCAGCCCCTCCCCTTGAATGGGAGGTGTCTAGTTAGAGCTACAACCTAGGTGCTAAAACTGATTGGTCAGATATGAACCAATCAGCTGTCTCTCTGACTCACCTGGGGAGGACTTAAAACTAGCTTCCCTAGAGGAAGCTGGCCCTTGTTCGCCACATGGCCAGGCCGCAGAAGGATCTCTGAATTTCCAGGCCTTAAGAAGGTAAGGCCTTCCCCCACCCCAGCTAATGGCTGAGGTGGGGGGCATGCTCAAGACTTTTTCCCTCATGAACTTCTCCTTCTCATAATGGGAGCTTTCTGTTATCTTTACTTGGGCTGTTTATTTAGCTAAATAATATAAGTTTGGTTAAACTCTGACTCATGTTTTCTCCACACTTGGCTGTAGAACTCTGTAACTTCCCACATGGTGACTGGGAAATTTCCCCATCCAACTCCCTTTTTCCTAATTTACTAAATTAGAATAAATGTGTAATTAAAATTTAATTCTGTCCCCTTGTGCAATTCTTTGGCATTAGAGAAAAAGAACTTGGAATAGGAAGGGGGGAGGGAGGATTCGAAAACTCTCTCTCCCCCTGTGTTGATTACAAATATTAATTATCAGCAACCTGTATCATAAAGGTCTCTAGTGTTTAGATGTCCACTTTTTTTTGTATATTCGGGAACTCTTCTGCTGTACTTTCATTGAATAGAATTTCTATGACATTAGTGTTTACCTCAGTTCCTTCTATCTCAAAGAGTCTTAGGTATCATCTTGATCATATCCAAGAATTTTTTAATGTTGTGGTCATGCTCAATTTTCTTTGTTGTTGTATGTGTGTAGTATTTCATTGACCTTGGCCGCATCTTGGATTCTCTTTCTCCTGTTTTACTGTAGTCTACTGCTAATGCTTTTCAATGTGTTTTTGTTTTTTATTTCATTTTGTTTAATTTATTTTGATATGATTTTAAATTTCTCATACTTATTTTTAAAATTTATTTGTAAGGGAATAGAGAGATAGGGAGAGAGAGGGGGTACACTAGGGCCTCTTGCCACTGCAAACATGCTGCAGACACATGCAACACTTTGTGTGTCTGGCTTTATATGGGCACTGGGTAATCAAAGGCTTTGCAAGCAAGTGCCTTTAACTGCTGAGCCATCTCTCTAGCATATTTATTTATTTATTTTTATAATTTTTTATATATCTTTATCATTCAAAATTAGATTATATTGTATGGGCAAATATTGTATTGGTACCTCAGTTCCCTCCTCCCTGTCCCCAACACACTGGGTATCCTCCTCATTGGGCATGCTGGATCAACCTGTGGGTTGGGGGGTTATGGGTAGCACAGGAGTCAGCCAGGTCCTGTCCCCTATGTGTGTTGTTGCTGAGGGGGGCAATGTCTCTGGATATTCTCCTCCATCATGGCTCTTACAATCTTTCTGCTCCCTCTTCCGCTCAGTTCCTTGAGTCATGGTGGGTGAGTATTAAGTCGGCTTTATTGTTGAGATCTTAAAATACTCTGTACTTCTGCCTTGGGATGTGTTGGAAACTCATGTGTGTCCCATTGACTTATCCTAGGATGACTGACTGGCTGTGGTTATAGGTCTCTGGTGCATATTTATTTTTTAATCTCAATTTCCTTACTGAATTTTTTTTCCATTTTACTGCCTTTTCATCCATCCTGCTGACTTTTCCCTCTCTGTTGTTGATTTTCCTCTCCAGGTCCTGGGTTGAATTCATCTGCTTGTTTGTATCCTCTTTCAGGTCCATGAGCCTTTTTCCTGTGAAATTTTGGAAGTCTTCATCCCGTAGTTTATCTATCTCAACATCTTTGAGTTCAGTGACTGAGCAGTTATGATCTTTGGGGGGATTCGTATTGCCTTGCCTTTTCATGTTTTTTATGTTACTGTATTGTGATTTTCACATTTACTGATTTGGATAGCTCTTTCAGTTGTTTCCTCTTTCACTTAATGTTTCTTTATTTTCAAGAGAGAAAAAAAGAGGAAGGTAGAGAGAGAATGGATGCATGAGGGCCTCCTGCCATTGCAAATGGACTCCAGATGCATGCACCACTTGGTGTATCTGGCTTTATGTGGGTACTGGGGAATTGAAACTGGGTTGTGAGGCTTTGCAGGCAAGTGCCTGAAACACTTGGCAATCTCTGCAGCCCTGTCTTTCAGCTTTATTTGGGGATCTCTTATTGAATATCCTACTGTCAAAAACTCAGTCTTCAGTACTACTCATGATAAAAAAAAACTTTTCATAGCATCACCTCAAACCAACGAAGATTTAGAAATATCATTTAAAATTGATTAGAGCCCATTAATAAATCACCAGTGACTATAAAACAGAAAAAAGGTAAAAGTGTTGTAGAATGTAGTATGAAGTTAAAAATTATATAGGGTGGGGCTGGGGAGACGACTTGGTGGATAAATTACTTGCTGCAAAACCATAAGGACCTGAGTTTGGGTGTTCAGCCCCACATAAAGTGTGTGTGTGGGGGCAGTGGGTGTCTGCAATTTCAGTCTACCTTTGCTGAGATGAGAGGCAGACCCAGGAGAATCCCAGATGCTCATGGCCCAGCTAGCCTGGGCAACACAGTGGTGAATAACATGGAGGCCCTGTCTCAAATAAGGTGGAAGGCAAGGACCAACATCTGAAATTGTCTTCCAATATCTACACATGTGCTGCATGCCCACACTCACCTCTGCATGTGTACACACACACATAGACACACACACATGTACAACACATACAGCACACCATGTAATACACCACAAAGATTAAAAAAGTATGGAGGGAAAGATAAGATAATAAGAAATTAGAAAAAATACAAAAAGATTTTTCAGTAATGAGTTCAAAGTAAAATTTTATCAATGTATGACAGAGGATGAAAATAAAAATATAGGAGTATCTTTCAAAACAAACAAAGTTAAAATACTATTAAAGGTATGACAGAGAAAAAAAATAGAAATACAAAGGGGAAAAAAGAAAGGGGAAAAGGTTAGCTGGGCGTGGTGGCG
>PVHP010029190.1:10774-22660 GCA_004024765.1 Zapus hudsonius
ACAAAAAAAAAGAAAGGGGAAAAGGTGCCCAGTAATGATGGAAAATGCTCAAAGAAAGATAGATGAATATATATATATATATATATATATATATATATATATATATATATATGGACTTAGCAATAAAAACATGTTTTTAATATGATGGAATGAAAGCACTGCCACAAGTGTAATAAAAAGCAGAAAAAGGATGCAGAGCAGACAAAATAATAAAGAGAAAAGAAAACAATGAATTATGTGTTGGGTAATGTTGCAGTCAGCATTCTTTGTGCTGCACAGAAAGAACCAGACCAAAAGCAGCTTGTGGAGGAAAGGGTTTATTTTGACTTACAGATTCAAGGGGAAATTCTATGATGGCAGGGAAAATGATGGCATGATCACTTCCTGACCATGACCAGATGGACAATAGCAGCGGGAGAGTGTGGCAAACACTGGCAAGGGGAAGCTGGCTATAACACTCATAAGCCTGTCCACAACAATACACTGCCTCCAGGAGGCTCCAGTTCCCAAATTGCTCCAACTGGAGAACAAGCATTCAGAACACACAAGTTTATGGAGGACACCTGAATCAAGCCACCACAAGTAGCTTTTTTAAAAAAAATATTTTTGTTTATTTATTTTCTTATTTGCAAGGAGAGGAGAGAGAGAGAGAGAGAGAGAGAGAGAGAGAGAGAGAGAGAGAGAGAGAGAGAGAGAGAGAGAGAGAGGGAGGGAGGGAGGAATGGGCACCAGGGCCTCTCTTACCATTCCAGATGTATGTGCCACCTTGGGCATTTGGCTTTATATGGGTACTAGGGGATAGATCCCAGGTCCTTGGGCTTTGCAAGCAAGCACCTCAACTGCTGAGCCATCTCTGTAACCCCTGTCTTCACTTTCATAGCTTTCCTTCCTTTCCTAACAAGAATCCCTGCTGGCTACACTTAGCTTTGTACTTTGTTTGCTGGGTAAGTTCTGGCATACTTGAGACCTCCAGACAACAGCTCATGTGCAGCTAATGTTCTAGGTGTGTGTGGGTGCTCTATAGTACCTTGGGTGCTTTCAAGTGACTTCGGAGTGTGGGAAGTAGCCACAACAGAGCCGGTAGAGTACCTGTCATTGTGTTGTCAAGCCTTTCTGAGTTTTGATCATTCTGCACTGTGATATAATGCACAACCCTTGTACTTCAAAGTTCTTGGGCTCTAAGTGGACAACAAAGCTGGCTCTAGAGATCGAGTCACACTCTGACCTCAGGCTTAGAGCTACCACACTCCAAGGCAATTCTCAGTTGATGTATCTGCTCCTGGCCACCAAGGAATGGGATGTCTATCCTTATACACGTTCATGTCTGAGTCAGTGTTCCTGCCTCCTGAACCCTATGGCTGTAAGTGTCTGGCCTTCCTGCTCTCCACAACTGCCTCTCTGGGCTTTATTTTACTCAGGGTCTGTGACAGGCTCCCTAAGCTAGGATGAGCCCCCTAGGGTAGCTCAATTTTTAACAATATGTTCTCTCCCAAGATGGTTCTGGATGCTGCCTGTCTTCTTAGTCAAAATAGGATTTCTTCCCACCTTTGAACCATCCACTGGAAGAATCACTGTCTTACCCAAACCTACAATCAGAATGGAGCTTGTGCAGCTGTGGGGTTCTCTTTTCATATCATCTGCTTTACTTTTTGGCTGAAGCTCCTGTGCACCTTCTTCTGCCAGAAGCAGTGTGACTGGAACTATGTTTGCTGTATTTTTTCTTTGTTGTTAATATTTTTATGTATTTATTTCAGAGAGAGAGAGAGAATGTGCATAGGTGCACCAGGGCCTCCTGCCTCTGTAAAGGAACTCCAGGTGCATGAACCACTTTGTGCATTTGAAGCCAGCACCTTTAACCAATATCTCCTTACCCCTCTTGGACACCTCCTTCCACCCCCCATTCCATTCTTTTCTTCCATTTTTATGGTTTTTCGAGGTAGGGTCTCCCTCTAGCCCAGGCTGATCTGGAATTCACTATGTAGTTTCATGATGGCCTTGAACTCATGGCGATCCTCCTACCTCTGCCTTCAGAGTGCTGGGAGTAAAGGCGTGCGCCACCACGCCCGGCCATGGCTTACTTATATATCACCCATCTTTTTCTATGCACTTCTCAGGTATCCTTTTAGTTCATTTGGGGATTTAGATTTGTTTTATTTTTTATGAATTCTATTATATGAACTTATTGGGTCTTGGTTCTTCTGTGGATTCTTGGAGCCCTTTTTCTATTTCTTTCCTTGGAATAGAATATTTATTTCTCATTTGGATTCTCTCCTTCACCAGCTCACATGGAGGCAATGTCTTACCCCAAAGTCTCCTCTGTTTACATTAACCCTTGTAGTTTGTGACTTTGAAGCTCTTCAGCACTCCCACTTTTCTTTACCCAGCTGTATCTGCGACGTAGGATGTAGTTTTGCAGCATACATAGTAACATACATGTTATGTGGTCTTATGCTCCCCCTACACCATCGACTCCCCTCCAAAGCTGTAGTACACTATAAGCTCTAAGAAAGCAGGGATCTTGGATTTACTCTGTTATTGCTCAAGCACCAAACACAGTGCTTGGCCCATGGCAGGCACAGAACATATTTGTTGAATGGATGGGTGGATGGATGGATGGAGTTCATACAGTGTGCCAAGACTCCTTCATTCAACCTTCAGAACAATCTCATGATATGTATGCAATTCTTGCTGATATTGTAAAGATAAGAAAATTGAGGCTCACAGAAGTTAAGTAACCTGCCTAAAGTCACATGACAAATTAGTGATGGAGTTGCGGTTTGAACTCAAGCAGGCCTGGTTCTTGAATCTTTCAATAACTATGCCGTCCTGACAAAGAGACATCGGACTCCTAGTTTCTAGGAAGCATTCTCTCCAGCTGTCTTTTGTTCTGACATTCATATTTTCCAACAGCAGTTGGTAAATTATAGTGGTTTTTAAACACTGACATATCATCTTTTGTTAAGACTTAGTTTGATAATGTTTGTGCATTGAACCACACTAATTCTGGAGGTTATCTGGCTTCAGATACCAACTATTACCACATCACTGCTATATGTCCTTGAGTAGATTGCTTAACTTCCTTTTATTCCAAGTTCTTCATTGGTAAATTGGAAATAACTATAGAATCTACTTCACACAGGGAATATGTGGATAATACAGTAATATGAATAGTGCTTGCTAAATAAAATGGTTCGCATGAGTTTTAGTTATTAGTGTTAGCATTCTTTTGTAAGTAACAAGTTTTGATCTAGTCTTGAGTATAATATGGAAATGTTAGGTAGGCCAAACTTGTCTTTGGTGTTGGAAGTCAGAACAATGGTTACCTCAGTGGAGGGATAGTGCCTGGGAAAGAGTACAATACAGGTTTCTGGCAGGGAGTGAGTAATGTTCCATTTCTTGATGTGGGCAGTGGTCAGATGGATGTATTTGCTTTGTGAAAAGACACGGAAATACACTCTTAAAATTTATGTCTTTCTGTTTGTATACTTCAATAACATTTATAGCTGCAAAACAACTAAATTCAGGTTCTTATCACTTTCTCCTAATTTCTCTACCACTTTTTCTTTGCCACTTTTCTTCTTTTTTGTGTGTGTTTTTTCAAGGTAGGGTCTCACTCTAGCCCAGGCTGACCTGGAACTCACTCTGTATTCCCAGGCTAGCCTCAAACTCATGGCAATCTTCCTATCTCTGCCTCCTGAGTGTTGGGATTAAAGGATTGTGCCACCACACCTGGGCCACTTTTCTTAATTTTTTAAATTTTCATTTATTCAAGTAATATTTACTGAGGACATGCATGGCATTGTGCTAAGAACTATACTCATACAGACAAATGTATAAAGTTAAATGATGGAAAAATAAGGAAAAGTTGGGAGTATATTCATGCACCACATAACATTTTAGTAAACAATGGATCAGATATGCAATTGTAAATAACATATAGCTTAATTCTGTGTAGGGCTATACTATCTAGGTTTGAGTAAGGACACTCTATGCTGGTTACACAACGATGAAGTGGTCTACTAATGGATTTCTCTTTATGTCCTGTCATTCAACAACATTCAGCTGGAATGACATCTGGGAAGGGGGTTTGAACTAAGTGACTAATGTTCCTTGCAAGCATAATCACCTGAGCTGAAGCTTGAAAGATCAATTATAATTCCCCAGTGAGCAAAGGGAGGTAAAAGCAGAAGGGATGGGAAGACACGGAAGGGTAAAACTTTATAACAGATTGGAAACCACAAATTATAATTTACTGAGCTTAAAGTTCAAGGGAGGAAGGTGGGAGAACATAAGAGTAATTGCCTTCAGAGAAAGGCACAGTGGCACACCCCTGAAATCCCAGAACTCAGGTGGCTGAGGCAGGAGGATTTCTGTGAGTTTCAAGCTAACCTGACTGCATACTGTCTTTTTAAAAAGGCACCACTTGTATGTGAAATGATTTAATTCAGCAAATTAAAACATGTAACAATCGAAACATATACATTCATACATTTGATTTATCTTACAAAATCTTTTAGTCATATTGGGGGACATATTTATAGAGCTATCATATGTCAGTATCCTGTTAAGAACTGATCATTCAAAAATTATGAAGAACAACAGACCAGTAACAGGTGCGATGGCTCAATAGTATGACTACATAAGTTCAGATCCCGGAACCTACATAAAGCCAGATGCTGTGGTTCTAGTGCCTGTAATTCTAATGTACCTACTACAAAAATGAGAAATTCCCTGGAAGCTTGCAGATGGAACGCAGTGGTGATCAACAACCAGAGACCCTGCCTCAAACAAGGTAGAGGACGAGGATCTACACCTGAAGTTGCCCTCTGACCTGCATGAGCATGTTTTGGCACTCATACACAGGAATACATCCTCCCACCAACAAAACCCACAGTTGTAGGTTATTAAAAGCACACAGGGGAGAAAAAACATATTACATGCAGAGGAAGGCAATTTCTCACTTGAAAAAACGTGCATATATGTAAGCCAAAAGAAAATGGAACCACATCTTCAGAGTATTAGAAGAAAAAAAAGTCAACCTAGACTTCTTTACCCAGTAGATAGCTCTTTCAAAAATAAAGGCAAAAGAAGGATTTTTTTAGATATACAAAAGCTGAAAGAATTCATCACTATAAGAAATATTAAAGACAGTTCTTTGGTACCATTTCAGATTAAAAATATGCAGATCACTAGAAATAGTAAGTGGACAACTATAAAGACCATTTTTATTGACTAAATCTCTTAGCTGTCTAAAATAATCCATATTTTATGGGTTTGTAATCTATGTGAAAGTAATATATGACAAAAAGCACAAGGAAAGTGGGGAAAGCAACACAATACTGTATGGTTCTTATACTACATCTAAGATACTATGCATCCTTCACTTGAAGGTACAATGAAGCATGTGTAAAGGTAGTTCCCTGTCTCTATCTTGTCTATATGCTCTAACACAACACCAGACTGCCAATGCACAGCTTGCATTTTAGTTGCTATAGGATATTACTGTTAATGCACAAATTGCTGCTAGCCCTTCTGTCTATAATTAACTACATAATCACACTGCATTTGTTAAACTTTGTCTACAAATGGCCACTGTGAATCTATTATTCAGTTAATGCATAACCAACAGAACATGTAATTCTGTTGACTCCATGAATCCCAGTGACCAACCCAAGTGCCACCCAATGTGCAAGAATTGTTAAGAAAAGGGTGAACTTGCAGGCATACAAAGAGGGTGCTATGAAGGAAATCAAGATAGAATACTGGATGTGAAATTCACATAGAATGTGCCTGGAGTCATAGAGAAATCACTTGATCATGAGAATGCTTTCATCATTCTAAAAACTCTGGATCTATAGCCAGAGGAACATAGTGAAGGCAAAATTGTCAGCCAAAGTGAGGAAAATGATTGTGATGAAAAAGATGACATCCCAGGACACATGATGCCAGTGTTTTTTTAAAAAAAGCAAAACAAAACTCACTATTTGAGAAATACTTGGAGATATTTCATAGCATTCACAACAAAGAATAAAACATTAGAAGTTGATTCAAGAGGAGGGGTGGGGGGAAGTTTAACAAAAACTAATGATACATAAATAATCCAGATAGAAATCTACTTCTGGGTTACATAATTAAAAATTAAAGCCATAAATGCTTATAGGAAAATCCCAGTGCTGGGGGTGAGAGACCATCCACTGAATTGCTGGTCAAGGAGGCCCATGAGTCCCCCAAAACAATACAGACTTGCCAATGCTCCTAGTTCCCCATCAGAACTATAATGTAAGACCCTATTGATGAAGACACCATGCTTTGGTTTCAGGACACTGGAAATCGAACTGGAAGCCTCCTCCCTGCTGGCTCTAGTGCTAGAAAGTACTATGCTGTGCAGGATGCTGGGGGAGAAATCTCATCAGCACTTTTAACTATCTGTGGACCCTGTGAATTATATAATTGGCCAGCCAGCGACCACCAAGGCAATAGTGGCATGATGGTTATGGGGGTAACCAACTGTTTGCTGGTTGGATTTGAGGTCTGCTTCACAGGAAGGAGTTCATATCTGCTAATGAAAACCTAGTCAAAAGTCTATGACTTGGAAGATAATAGGCAGATAATAGGCCATAGTGGGAAGCTATTACCGTTGTTTAAATATATATATATATAGTGCCCATCACATTACCCTCTAAATACTTAAGATGTGCTCATATGGTAGCACTTCTTTCACTTTTGATCAGAGAAGCTTCATTTTGCAGGCTACTGGGGAGACTCAAAAGTGGTCAAAGTGCTGAGGAGAAGGGACAGTTGTGTGCTCAGTGCTAAATGAGACATCTCTATGACATGGTCCATGGTTCAGGGAACATTGGAAAACATGGCAGAAAGGATGTAAGTGCCAAAGCACTTTGTTACCAGCCAGAAATAAATGGATAAGACCCTACTGCTGAAGACACTACAGGTCATGAACACAGGATATGGAGAGATCCTGCTGGAATTTAGAAGGAAGCTAGCTCCCTGCTGGCTGGCCTTCATAGTGCTGAAAAGTGCTTTGCCAGCTGCTAGGGGACAATGGCCACCAATAGCATGAATTAGCAGAGGATCTTGCAAGCTCCAAAATCAATCAGCTGGGCAAGATGTACACACCCATGCAATAGTGGCACACAGCCTATTCTGGTAATCAACTGCTCTCTGATTGGATATGAGGCCCGCTCAATGGTAGAGAACTCATATGTGGTCCTGAGAACCAGGTCAGAATTCTATGAATAGGAAGGTCCTAGACTCCAAAGCAAAGTCCCTCCTGTTCTTTATCTATGAGGGGGGGAGTTATATAAATCAATTAATTAATCTCTTGAATAACTATGTTATTCCCTTTTATTCATGCTGCTCTGATTCTTTGTTAGACAATCAGCTTTTATTTACTTTTCACAGATGATAGAAAATAACAAGATCTGTCACTATAAGATAGCCACCTGACTATCATAAGATGAACCACCTCTGTCACATGCACCAGGGCCCAGGAGTTATTACAGAGGAAGTGGTGATTTAAACATGATTGTGGTTCTCATTGCTAGCCTGACAACCTGCTCCAAGGAGATTGCAATAGACACAGAGGACACTCAAAACTCATCAACGTCGAAATTCAGAGAATGAAGAGAGCTTAACACTAAAGGAGAGTTGAAACACACTCAACAAGCCTCAGGGAATATTGTGGAAGAGGGGGCAGAAAGATTGTAGGAGCCACAGGGTGGGAAGGAATGCACTGAGGCATTTTACTCCTCCCTCCAGAGACTGACTGATATATTTGTGACCCCAATGTAAACACCAATAACTTCACTGAGGAGGGTCTTCAGTGGAATGGTGGGGTATATGAATATAACCCAATGGGAATATAACCAACATGCAATAAGTTCATACATTCAAGTGTAAAATTAATAAAATTAAAAAATGACTTCAATGTTCCCCCCTCTGTGTTCATCATCACTTAGTTTTTCTTTTCTGACAGGTCTTTCCCTTGCACATCTTTGAGATGTTTCTCAAAACCATCTTTGAGATGGTTTCACATCTATTCAACAGTACTTTTTGTTGCTTTCAGCAGGAATGACAAACCAGAAACAGAAAGCCTATATTCATTCTTTGGTCCACTCCAGCATAGTTTCTATCTTCACTAAAATTCTTCTTGGAGGAGTCAGAAAATATCACAACAGTGCCATATCAATTTGACATGCTTTTCATTACTATCTGATTCAACCTCTCAGTGGTTTCTAATACCTGGTGTTTTTCTGCCCTTTTTGGAATCAGTCTTTGTCTTCCATAAAACAACCCCCATTTCCCATACAGTGCCTAGATTACCATTCCTCAGGAGGGATCATATCTGGATCCTTTCAATTCTTCACTTTCTCTGCCTATGCCTTAAGCAATGGATGTCTATCTTTTCCATTACTTCAATAGCCTCCTCATTGGGTGTTTTCAGTCCACTCTTCCTCAATCTGTCCATTCTTCCTGTGGAAACCAGAGTGATGTTTTAAAAGTGAAAATTAGATGACATCATTTTACCTAAGTAAACATCTTCAAATTACTGCATGTGAACAGTAAATAAATTCCAAGCTATTTAACAATGCTCACAAAACTTTGTACGATTTGACTTCTACCTACGTACCTTTAAATATCTTTTGTATAATGTTACAGGCAGATTAACTCTTGTCCAGTCTCTGAGACATATCAAATTCTTTCCCACTTTAAATATTTGATACCTACCTCTCTTCTTAGACGATGGTTTCCAGTCTTCTTGTGTGCTCAACTCATTGGTCATTACTTCACATCTTTCCTTTCCTGTTAACTTTGCAGAGGTCTTTCCTGATCGTTTAATCCAAATAAATCTTTTTCTTAAGAAAATTTATCAAAATTCATGGTTATTTCTTATGTTTTAATTTATTTCATGTCTGTTTACACAATTGTTAAGTGTCAGGAACATAGAAGTCACACTTTGTCCAGTTTCTTTAGTGTTTGGCACAGTTAGGAAGGAGTCCAATAAAACATACGAAATATGATTGATTTTCCTTCCTTTAAGTGGAGCTATAGGAAAAGTACAATTATCATAGCACAATTTTTGTATGTTGAGTACAGAATAAGAACCAAGGAATATGAGTTCAATGATAGTAGCACTCATAGAATGAGGCTTAAAATTATATATATATATATATATATATATATATATGAGGCTTAAAATAATATATATATATATATATATATATATATATATATATATATATATACATAGTGTGTGTGTGTAAATTTATAATGTTCAATGCCATATCACTTCAAAGGCATTTCCCTTATGAATGGTTAATGAAAAAAATCAGTACTTCCACCAGTAACCAAAGATAAGGACTTTTATTATTGTCTGTACTTCAATGCCCAAAATATCTGTATTTAAAGCAAATAAATTATGTCTTACAGATAGTTTATTTTTCTCATGTTAGACATTTCTCATGTTGGACATTTGTTATTTCGAACTCTAAAGACATTTTTCCCACAGACCAACATTATTCAGAGTGGTTTGTTTCCTATGGTTAGTTCATGCTTTATCTATAATTCATCAATCTACTTTAAAATATCAGTTGTGAATTACTCTATCCTGAGGAATGTTCTAGCCTCAAGGATAGAATAAATAAACCAAAAACTCTCTCCTCATGGATCCTAACTTCATGTAATCAGACAGAAGTAACATATATAGCATGGTAAAGGGTGATATGTGTTATGGTGAAAAACACACCAGGATGTGATAATAGGAAATTGAGGCTTTGCAATTTTAACTCATTAAAAGTAGTACTTTTTAAATGTCCTATACTGTTCCCAAAACTGGTTTAAATTAGGTGTTATTTATAGAACCTTGTTGCAGGGAAAGACTTTCTACTGAGAAATTTTATAAAAACATACTTCCCCATAACAGTGGTACAGGCAGAGATATGTGCCGATTCTAAGGTACTGATAAGTTATTGCAAACTGAGACAGGGTTTCCAAAAGTGGTGGGATTAGAGAGATGAGAAGTTGAGAGTAGTGATGGAAACTCTCAGAAGAAATAAACAAGGAGCCAAGAAGCAAAGCCCATTTCTCGCTGATGATAGGAACTCCTGTGAATAGCTGGTCCACACTGTTCATTATTGATACTGGGGATGGAACCAAAGGCCTCCTTGTAATTCTTCCACAGAGAACACCTGTAGCCCATGATGAGAAGGATTGAACCATGACCTTGACTGTAACTCATACTCTATATTGAATGAGAAAGTATCCTGGAGGGTATCAAACAAACAATGATATGTCTTGGGAAAATGTTATCTGAACTTCCTAAAGTTATCAATGCTATTATCATACCTAGGGATATATCAACATCATATATCAATGATAGTAGTATAAACAAGATGAAAAAGCACAGCCATAAAAATGAAATTATAGTAGGCCATGACTGTGTTTGACAGATTTTAAAGTATGTGTTGTTGTCTATATTTTCTAAAACTATGATTTTTTTTTGTAATGCTGTGGATCATACTCAGGGCCTCACACATTCTGAGTATCCACTCAACCACTGAGCTATACCCTCAGCCCCAGAAATAAAGGTGACAGTCCCTCATTCTTAGTTTTTAGGAGGAGATAGTTGACTTGTCATCTCATAAAGCCTTTTAGTTTGTCCAGAACTTAATGATATATCTTTTTCACTTTTGTGGAAGGGCTATGATCTGCATCTATATGGTCATCCTGTCCCCATGTTCACGCATTAAAAGACTAATTCTCCAGGAGAAGGTATTGGGAGGTAATTAGAGCATGTGGGAGAGCTCTCATGAACATGATTCATCCTCTTGTAAGAGGTCTCTGAAAGATCCTGTAGTTCTTCCATCATTTGAGAACACAGAGAGGATGTGCAATCTATGAGTCAGGTCCTGAACATACTGCAGTGCCTTGATCTTAGACTTCCCAGCCTGTACAGTTGTGAGAAAGAAGTTTCTTTCTTTCTTCTTTATCTCTCTTTTTGTATTTTTTGAGACAAGCTTTCATGTATCCCAGAGTGACTTCAAATTTGCTATGTAGGGAACAATGACCTTGAACTCCTAATCCTCTCTGCCTCTACCTCCTGAGTGCTAGGGATCAAATTCCGGGCTTCATGCATGCTGCATCTCCAGCCACAGCAATAAATTTCTATTGTTTACATGCTGCCAAGTTTATGGTATTTTGTTATATCACCCTGAGTAGATTAACAAATCCGTAGTCTAAACAGGCACCAAGGTTCTGAGTTCAAATAAGTCAAAGCAGTAAGCAAGTCTCTTGTAGACATTGATTGAAAAAGACTTGTTCCAGTATTTTTTGACTTAGTGAACTTCAAATTCTTAGGGCATATGGGAAAGACTATTTATAAGTGGCCTGGTTTGAGTGCTGAACAATCCCTCAGTTCAGAGAAGTCTGTGGCATCATTGACAAAGGATAGTCAGGAATTGACCTTGATTGTTCTCTCTCTTGTCTTATTCTTTTTTTTTTTATTGTCCATAATGAGTTACAAATTTAGTGGGCAAACAATGAGTTGTTATCCCCAATTCCCCACTGCCTTCCCCTCCCCCCTCAACTGGATAACCTCCACCATGGGTCGTCTGGATCAGTCCATGTGACAGGGGACCATGGATAGACTAGTAATCAGCCAGGTTCTCCTGTCCGTACCTCTGGATAGTCTCCCCCACCACGGCTCTCACAATCTTTCCGCCCCCTCTTCCGCATAGTTCCCTGAGTCGTGGTGGATGAGTAATAAGGTTGCTTTAAGGTTGTGGGCTTAGGGGTCTTTGTGTCGAAAATCGTTGGTTTCTGTTCCACTGGCTAATCCTGTGTTGATTTAATGGCTGTGGCTGTGGGCTC
>PVHP010029191.1:0-22503 GCA_004024765.1 Zapus hudsonius
TGATGGATGTGATGATGGATGTGATGATGGATGTGATGATGGATGTGATGGATGTGATGATGGATGTGATAATAGATGTGATGGATATGATGATGGATGTGATGGGTGTGATGATGGATGTGATGATGGATGTGATGGATATGATGATGGATGTGATAATAGATGTGATGGATGTGATGATAGATGTGATGGATGTGATGATGGATTTGATGATGAATGTGATGGATGTGATGATGGATGTGATGGATGTGATGATGGATATGATGGATGTGATGATGGATTTGATAATGGATGTGATGGATGTGATGATGGATGTGATGATGGATTTGATGATGGATATGATGGATGTGATGATGGATTTGATAATGGATGTGATGGATGTGATTATGGATGTGATGATGGATGTGATGGAAAGCATGACTTCTCTGATGCTGTCAGTTGGATTTCCCTTCTTGTAATTCTTATGGGTCTTTAGTCTACCTGCTATTCAGTACCATCTATAAAAATCAGATTCTCTAGCCAAGAGTGAGAACAGCATGGATCAAAGGGTACAAGCATATACATTTAGAAGACTTGTTAGCCAAGGATCAGAAGAGCTTCCATTTATGGTCTGTGTTCTCAGAGCCTGATATAAATTCCTTCCCTTTATAAAGTGGGCTTCATTTCAAATCAGAGAGCAGATGATTACCTCATAGCCCATGCGTCGCTATGACACCAGGGTGTACATCTCGCCTGGTCGGTTGACTTTTAGCTGATAGGCTCCATTGCTTGATCACATTGTTGCTGACCATTATCCCCAAACAAATCCCATAGCACTGTCCGGCAGTATTACAGCTAGCCAGCATAGTTGAAGATTTGTGGAATTTGGTATTTTTTCCTTGGTCTTTGCTTCATCATCTCTTCTAGTATTGATCATTGTTTTTTACCCTCCTGTACCCTCTGTGTGCATTTGTTTTGCTCTTCTGTGCAAAGTATATTCATAAAGCTGGTTTTAACAGGAAAAGTATTGCTTTAACTGTTTATGATGAAGGATAAGTTTTCAGCTTATACTAGTTTGGGTTGGTGGCTATTGTCTTTAAAACATTTGAAATTGGGCTGGAGTGAAGGCTAGCGGTTAAGACACTTGCCTACAAAATCCCAGTACCCACGTAAAACCAGATGCATAATGGTGCATGCTTGCTTCTGGATTTTGTTTTCGGAGGCTGGAGGGCCTTGGTGTGCCCATTCTCTGTCTCTGTATCTCTCTCTATTCTTGCAAATAAATAAATAAATAAATTTTAAATAAATATTGAGCCCTCTCATATTTCCGTGTGGACAGCCAGACCTCTCCAGTGACTCAGAGGCTCTGTACTCTCTTTTTCCCTCTTCCCCCCTTGCCCAGACCCACTTCCCTGGGGGCATCCAGACCTCTCTGTTGGACCTAGGCAAACTCAACAAACATCAGAAAACATCCCCATCTTCAGCCTTTTCTTGTTATGCCTCACAGAAGTCAAAAATATTTACTCTGTGCCATTACATGTTAAAAGTTGGTAACTTGTTTTGATTTTACAAAATTTAAAGTTAAATGACAATCTTAACTTTCTGATAAGACTTGGGACTTTGGGACAGCCATAAAGTTGATAAAGATTATAAGACCTTTAAAGTTGGACTAAACATAATTTATATAGGTATAATTCTATTGGGGGCAGGGGTGGATTATGGTAGTTTGAAAAATGTCCCTCAATAGAATCAAAGGTTTATTATAATTGTAAATTGTCTCAAGCCTTCTGGCTAGAGGAGGTGTCACTTTGGCAGGGCCTCCTGGGTCTGGACCTGTGGTATTTCTAACTTGGATGCAAAATTTTAGGGATACATATCCAAAAGAGCAGCCTGAACTCAAGTCTGGAAATCCTGCTGTTTTGTGAGTTACAGTGTGAGAGTGTGCTTGCTTGCTTTGGAGGTGCTGGGCCTCTGTCTCTCTGCTTGGATCTGTGAAAGTGGGCCAGCCCTTTTCTTCATTTTTGGGAACTTCCCCTAGATAGGTTATTTCAATAAATATTTTCCTCCCCAAACTGTGCCTGGTTTGGAGATTTATCCCAGTGGCATGTTGCTGACTATGAGAGGGACTCAGGGTAAAAATCCTATGGGAACCCAAAACTTGGGCCCCCAAGGAGAAACTCCCATTACTAGAGCTCTATAGAGAGGCTAATCCCAATAGAATCTCACCAAATTAGAAATATGTGTCACAGTTAACCCATATTGACCTCACTCTCTGATGGAGATCCTGTTTGTTGGTATTTTTCAGAAGTCAGTGAGAGAGCCGAGGTCATTCCAACTCCACCAATCAGCTACAGGTGAAAGGCTGACATCCTGACAAGAGATGAACCACCCTAGGTTTATGGTGTAGACCACAAATGAAACCCCTGAGAGAGTGATGGGATAGCAAGAGATGTATCAGCACAGCTAATCAGTCAACCCAGGATGAGTCAACATGACAGACACCAACAATTTCCAACACTACCTAAAGCAGAGTACAGAGGTCCTTAAGATCTCAAAAATAAAGGAGACTTAAAACTCACCCACCAGGACTCAGGGAACTAAGAAGAGAGGGTGGAAAGAGTGTAAGAGTCATGGAGAGGGAGAATATCCAGAGATATTGCCCCCCTTAGCAACAACACATAAGTGGGGGGGGGGGAACCTGGCTGCCTCTTGTGTTATCCATAACCTTCTACCCCATGGAATGATCCAGTATGCCCACTGAGGAGGATACCCAGTGGATTGGGACAGGGAGGAGGGAATCAGGAATACCAATGTAACATTTACTAATAAAATATATCTAATTTTGGACAATAAAAATATTGATTGAAAAAATAAACAAAAAGAATATGAAAAAATTTACAGTAAAAAAATTGAAATACTCCGTCCCAAGCCCTCCTGTCTTTAAGAGTTTCCATGAATTATCTAATGTAATTTTGAAGGTTTCCCTTAGTAAACAATAAACTGTTTTTATCTAGAAGTTTTTAACACTCTTGTTCTGATTTCTGGGGTTAGTTTTTTTTTTTTTTAACTATAATGTGATTTTGGGAATTTCTTCACTAGTCTTGTGTATTTGGTGTTCTGTGTACACCCTGTACCTGCTTGGGTCTCTATTTCTTAAGATTTAGAAATTCTTCCTGTAGAATTTTATTGAAGATATTCTCTATGCCCTGGGCTTATAGTTTTTCCCTTTGTTGAATGTATATGATTCAAATATTTCATCTTTTAATGTGTTCTCCATTTTCTTCATATTTTATTCAGATTTTTTTTGGTGGGGGGGGGCTTGTAATTGATTTTGGTCTCATATTCTATTTCTTCTATTTCGTCCTCAAGCCCAAATATTATGTCCTTCACATAATGTATTATGTGGGTGAGGTTTTCTTGGGAGCTTTTTAAATGAGTTATTGAATTTTTGTTTTGCATGAGGTTTTTTTTTCAGCATCTCTCTTTATTGAATTCCATTTTCAGTTCTTGATTTGATTTTGTTTCTGTCTCTTGGAAATCATTTCTGCATTGAATTCATTCCATTGTCTGTTGAGTACTTTTTAAATTTTTTTCCATTTTATTCAGCCATCTGTTGAGTTCATTTTTTTCTCTTCCATTTGCTTCATCCATTGTTCATGGCCTTGTTAAGTTTGTTGAAGATTCTTATCATAATTGCTTTTGGGAATTCTATGAGTGGAGTTTCTTGTATGTAGATTTCACTGAAGGCGTCAACTGTGAGACTAGGCACTCTTGGTAGGGATATCTTGCCTTGTTAGTTTGATTTATTTGTTTTGCATTGGGGTTTCACCATCTTAAGATAGTCCTTTTGTCTTTCTGAGAATGCAGCAATAACACCTTTTTGGAATGTGTGTTAAGTGGTATATTCAGTCTTGATCCAGGTGGGTGTGACTCTGTCTTCAGGTTTGGACTTCATACACTGGAAGTTGAGCAGGCATCTCCTTGTGTGTACAGTCTCCACAAGGGTCTGTGCTGGACCCTGGGTGACATGGCCTCCTCAGTTCTCAGGGCTGTAGAGTGTGATCAACTCAACAGCTTTTATTCCAGGCAGTGCAGGCAGGCAGGTCAGGGAGTGAAATTGCCAAGAAGGGCTGATCCTCAGTCCCAGAAGTATGGGCTCAATCATGGGTGAGGAAGAACACCCACCTGCACCCTGCATGGCCTGCTCAGTGCCTAGGGATGCAGTGCAAATGGCTTGGGAATCCCACTGCCTGGTGAAATGACACAATTTTTTTCAGATTTCAGCTTAAAGACTTCTATGGCCTCTGAATGTTGGCAATGATCATATTTATTCAAATCTTGAGCATCTTGTGTGAGGCTTAATCCCACAGGTTTACATTTAGTTTCAAATACATTACATATGTTAAGAATAGAAGTTCATGCTAGTGATATGGGCAAGAGTGTAAAAGTGCTTGTTGCACACGCATGAAGACTTGAGTTCTGGTCCCCAGTCCTCATAGAAAGCCAGATGTGATAGGTCACATCTGTAATCTCAGCACTTCCATGGTGACAAGGGAAGTGATAGGAGAATCCCAGGAAGCTCATGTGCCATATAACATGACACAAGCCGTGATGAACAGCAAGGTTGTCTGTCTTAAACCAAGAGGAACGTGAGGCTCAATACCTGAAATCATCTTCATACTTGTATACACAAGCCATGGAATTCATATGTCTGCACTTACATAGAGAAACATGTGTATGCACACACACATGTACACACATACACACATACACATGTACACATAGGAACACACACATGCACAAACATGTACACACATATACACATATACACATACACAGACATGTAAACACATGTACACACATGTACATACATGCAAACACATATATGTTCATACATATGCACATATACACACATGTAAACACACGTGCACACATGTAACACATACACACATGTACACACATTTTAAAGACATGTACACACATACACATGTACACACACAGACACAAGATGAAAGTATAAGTTCCTTAAGAACAGGGGTCAAGTCCATTTATTTCATCTGTTACATACCTAGTAATTTTACACATAAGAGTGGATATTCAACCTTGTTTTTACATGTTATTTATACATTACTCTGATTATAAAAGCAAACCACAGCATATATTCAAAGAATATGTTACAAGTAAGTCAGTTGAAACTGCAGCTATTACACATATGTAACATAGGATGAATGAAGGCAGGTAATCCAAATATTAGTAAGGATAGGATGCACTGAAACTCAAACATGTTCTTAGTTGAGCTACATGTTTAAATGGTGCAATTATCTATTTTATAGTTTGACATTAAAAAAAACAAACAAAAGAGAATAGGCACTTGCTTTGTGATTTAACAGCTCTGCAATTAGATATTTATCCAAGAGAAATCAAAACATATTTACATAAAAGACTTTCATCTAAATTATTACAGAAGTGTTATTCAAAAAAGCCCCAAAATAGAAACAGAGGAATTTAACATAAAAAAGCTGCAGTATAATTATTTTATAGATTGTAATATTTGGGAGATATATAGACACACAAATGGATGAATGTTGATAACTTTATGTTATGTGTAAGAAGAGTCACACAAAATGAAGTGCTAAACCATGAGTCCATTTATACGAAGGCCCAAACATGCAAGACTAATTTAAAAATAAAAAGTAGTTAGAATAATATCTGCCTTGTGGGCATAGTGTGAAGATTTCCTGGGAACTGAGACAATTTCCTGAGATGATGGTAATGTTCTGTAGCTTGGAAATTATTTGAGTTGCAAAGTGTGTACATTTGTTCAAATTGACTGATGATATTCAAAAGATACAAGCCTTTTGTTGCATATAAAGGTTACATTAAATTTATAAACAGCTCTTCAGTGCTGAGGCTGTTGGATACATAGTAAAATATGTCTATGGATATATCTAGTTCACACTTTTTCAAAACTTAAGATGGATTGGTAGGTAATAAAAGGATGCAGAAATGCATAGAATTGAGGAAACAGAAGAATAAAATTTTCATAATAGGGCCATGGTTGACGATGCTTGGGAATTCATAGTAAAAAAATTTTCCAGTTTTTAATACGGTTTAAAATGTCAATGATACAATGTTAGAAAGCAAGTTAATCAATTAATCTCTCCCCTCTGTTTGTATTCCTCTATTATCATTATCATCTATTGTTTTGGCAAAATACATAGATTTATTTTGATCTCACTCTTGAATGAGAGAGGGATTCCTAAGAGATTTGAGAGTGTTCTAAGAGCAGACATAACCTTTGACTTTCCAACAGACATGTGCATCTCAAAATCAATTAGGATTTCAAAGAGGAAAATAATGTCCAAAAATTATCCCTTCCTACTTTGGTAAACATCCCAGATCAGGAAGACACATTTGAAGATTTTTTTTCCCCAACTTATGCTCAAGTTCAAAGCCTTGTCACTCCATGTCTTCCCTTCAGAGCAATTAATGCCAAGATCACCTGAATTGGAAGTATTTTAGAATATCAAGTAAACCTAAAGATTTCAAGATCCAGTCTTCCAGTCTCTAAGGCCTTGGGTGAAGAAATCTTTTACTGAAACAGTTCTCATGTCCTTAGCACCTAGACAGCCTCTTGTGGTCAAAAGAGATAATGTTCCTATGCTTATACATTAGGGATCTTTCTTGGTTGAGATGTAGTGCCACCAACTGTCAGCTTAGCTCCTGTGCCATCTGATGAGGCTGTGCGTATAAATCTTGGTGCTGAAAATGGAAAAGTGGTGATAGAATTGGTGCTACTGGAAAAGTGTTCAATACATGAAGCACTCTCTGACCAACTGGTAATTGAAATATGCCTTTGGGCAGTATACTAAAGAAGGAGAAAGAGAGAGTGAGAGAGAGAGAGAAGTGAGAGAGTCCTTTGTCAGGAGTATTTAGTGAAATTGGGAGTCATATTATTCATTTGACTATATCTCCATTCTGAGAAGGGACTTCTCATAATATTCCTAGACTGAGCAAATAAAGGAAAATGGATTCAGTTTTCCTCAGGCTGCCATAACAAAGTACCATAGATGTAGTGGTTTATAAGCAAAAGAGAAATTTCATTTTGCATACTTTGAGAGGCTGGAAGTGAGGTCAGCGTGCTAGCCTGGTGAGGCTCTGGTGGATATGGAATTTAGACCGTAGACTGCCATCTTCCCATTATGTCTTACTAAAGGCAGTGATTTGATTCAACAGGGTCACATCACTACGGCTCATCAACCTCCATCGGGCCCACCTGGTAATATCATCAATGGAGGGATTTAAAGTATTGCTAAGTGGATTCTATAAGGGCATAAATACTAAATCTGTAGGAAGAAGAGGAAAGAGAAGGGAGGGAGGAAGAGAGAGAACAAGAGAAGAAGGAAGAGGAAGGGAGGAGGAGAAGAATTAAAAGAAGGTTAGGAGAATGTGAAGAGGAGGAGGAAGAAGAAAAAAGGAAGGAGAAATATTTGGAAGTGGTAGGAGTGCCTAAGTACAAGCATCGTTTTATTTTCACAGTTTATGTCTGCTTTCCAACCTGTTTTTTAATAGGAATCCAGGGCCTCTGGAGAATAGGAAGGAGGTCGCTCTCACCCCTGCTCCTTACTGTGATGAGACATCACAGCTAACTGCCCAGCAGACATGGCGCTCTGTATAGAGAGACCGTCATTCGAAGCCAGATTCCTGCAACCCTTGCAAGACTAACTCAGTACCCAGTTAAGGGTAACACACACTCTACTGTGGGTAAATGCAACAGTCAGAAGTAGTATGTTTGACAGCATATATTTAGTGGCTAATAATTCTGTCTCTGCTTTATACCCAGCTTGATCTAAACCTTCATATTAACCATCTGATGGCCTGGGACATTTGCTTTCATAATTCTGGCTCTGATGCCAGGATTAGCTAGGAAACCTCACACTTTAATTCCCAGTTTTCATCGTGGTGCACCTCCAGTTCTCAGGATATTGTTCTGGAAATGAATAGCATTTCCTGAATAAATGAATAGCATTGTTCTTTCCCCAGACATCCATACCAGGAGCTGGACTGCTTCTCTGCTTAATTTCTTTTCTGAAGCAGAAAACACCTGAATAAACCATGTTGTTATTTTTTCTATGAAACAAGACCACATAGCCACACATTCCAGATGATCTACTGTCCCTTTTTGAGAGGTTGTCCTCTGTAAACTCATTTCTAGTACACAGTACTCAGTAGCTCAAGTCAAAGTAGATTTCCTGATGTCATAACTGACAAAAGAAGACATCTTTGGCTGAGTAGCATACAATTTACATATATGAAAGTTGTGACCCATAAGACTAAATCCTATAATAACTGACATGAGCAGAGCTAATATAGTTGCTTAGGATTTATTGCTGCATGGCTTGAGGAGTCGGTACTGGGGACAATGTAGAGCTCTCAGAGGCTTGTGTCAGGCACTGCTTGTTGGCACTGCTAGTGAGGGCACGGAGAACAAAGGGTTAAGGATGTCTGAGTAGGTGAAACCCTGATAATTCGGTAGGCGTTTCCTGGCTCCATCAACCCTGACTCCCAGACCCCATGGGCCAGCCACAGGAACCAGCATTCCCATCTCAGTATGACTGGCAATGGGTATCAGACAAACTTTCTTGTATCCATCCCCACTGACCATGGCTAGAATCACTACTTTCTGCCATTCAGGCCCCCCAAATGAGGTATTCTCAGGTTGTCCATACTCACCTATCCCAGTGCAGGCCACTAACTCACCTCCCTGACCAACCAATCCCCTTTTCTATTCCCTATTCCCCATCCCCCACCCTGACCAACCAATCCCCTTTTCTCTTTCCTATTCCCCATCCCCCACCCTGACCAACCAATCCCTTTTCTCTTCCCTATTCCCCATCCCCCACCCCGACCAACCAATCCCTTTTCTCTTCCCTAATCCCCATCCCCTTGGCCCCCTTTTTCCTATAAATGTAAGCTCTCCCAATTGAGAAAAGAACCACTTGGATACACTATACACATCTGCTTACATCTGTGTCTCACTGGACCCCGTTGGGCCCCCAGCTCTGTGAAACCACCCTGAGACAGTGGAGAAGGACCAGCCTTCGCTCAGCTTCCCACCGCGTCACTGTTTTCCCTCTTGAGGCGAAAACAACAGTTTGAACTATTTTCTGAGTGGGCACAAGTAGAAAAATTTATCACCATCATTTTATGAGAATGATGATGAACACTTTTCAGATGAACAGCCAGCCCTGTAATAAACTGTACCACAGAACTGCAGGTATACACTTAGGCTGAATTCATACATTTACAAATTTATAGTTTTTGTTGCTGATGTGCATGAAATGTTTTCATTATATTTTATATCATTTTGATGCCTATAATATAGTCATATAATTTTTGATTTTTTATGCTGGACTTGCCTATCTTTCAGCTAATTTTGCCATATTTTAGACTGGAAGTCACCATTGAGTTTTCAAAGTCTTGTGCACACACACACACACACACACACACTAAAGCCACATTGTGAAAGAATGAGTTTGGTGAAGATATTTATTATTCTTTACTTAGAGTTATTAATTTCTACAATATAATCTATTATCCCTTTTGTTGGGGAAATTAGAGTATAGAGCTGTGCACATTAATAAATACTTCATCTTTCATTAATTGTGAGAGCCTTGGTGGGGGAGAATACCCAGAGACATGCAGAACCGGGTTGACCCCTAGGCTATCCATGGTCCCCTGCCCCAAGAACTGATCCCAACTGCCCACGGAGGAGGATATCCAGCTGATTGGGGATGGGGAAGGAGGGGCATTGGGGAACTGGGGATAACAACTCATTGTTTGCCCATTAAATAATGTAACTCATTATGGACAATAAAAAATAAAATAAATAAAATAAACACTTTATCTTTCTTTAGATCTGCTCTTAGGTGAATCTTCACATACTTTGTCAAAAAGCTGAACATTTGATTAACTTAATACTGGAATGTGATTCATTCGTTTCTATGAGTATGCATATTTTTCTCAGTGTTCAGTTTCTATGAGGAAGCATTAAAACAATCTGACCAACATTCATTTTGTTTACTAAGTAGAAATGCTTAGGAGGTGTGAGAATCCCTCCCTCCTAGACTGTCTCCATTCTCCATCTGGTCCCTCTCTTTCTCTCTGGGGCTTGCTGCCCACAATATGTACTCCCTCGTTAGCCACTACGTTTGGGTCCTTACAGGGTCATGTCCCCAGGAAGCATAAACTCCAGAGAAACTTGTGAGTTGGTAAAAATGTCTAATTCTAGAGTTCAAAAATTGGAATTTCGTCACTGCTGCCTCCCAGAGCCTTTAGTTTTAGCCTTGTTGTGTTAGTTAAGCCAATGTTTTGTCTTCATTCACCTTCTACAATTTTTCATCTCTTAAAGACTTCCTAATTCATTGTGTGAAGGGGAGAGAGCTTTTTATTCCTTTCAATAATCACTAGTAATTCATATACTATTTTGTAAAAAGTTACATATATATATTTATATATATATATGTTTCAGAATACATATATTGAGCACTGTGTGTGTGTGTGTGTGTGTGTGTGTGTGTGTGTGTGTGTGAAGGCAGTTTTGAGAATTGCTTATTACAATTGAGGGGAGGTCTGAGTAACTGTTGAGTCAATAGGAAAAACTGGCTTGTAACAAAAATGATGAGTAGGTCTGTAGTAGTTTTGAATAAATGTTCCCCAATAGAATTTATTATAATTGTGTTCATTAAATTGTTAATTGTCTCCAGGCTTCTGGCTGGAGGAAGTGTCACTTTGGCCTAGCCTCCTGGGGACTGGCCCTTTCTAATTTGGATACAAAATACTAGGGATAGATATGCAAAAGAAAAGCCTAACCCTGGTCTGGCAGTTCTGCATTTTGTGAATTACAGGGTTACAGTTGCTGGCTGGCTTTGGAGGTGAAAGGACTCTCTCTGTCTCTGCTTGAATCTATGAAAGGGGGGCCAGCCTTTCCTTAACTTCCCCTGGACCTGTTAGCTTCAATAAATACTTTCCTCCCCAAAATTGTGCCTGGCTTGGAGATTCATCCCAGCAATGTGTGGCTGATTATGACAAGGTCTATAGACCAGGTAGTGTCAGTTCAGATCCAGGGGCAAGCCTGAAGGATAAGATAAAAACAACAACAACAAAAAAACCACTGTCATGCACAGGCCTTTCAATGCCCAAGAAAAGGAAGAAGAGATGCTTCTAAGAGACGATTTGATAAAGGATCACCAAAGAGTGACACTCTCCCAAAGGCAAAGCCATCCTGACTTTTGTACCCTCTGCAAGTTCACTAGCCCTGGGCATTGACAACTATGTTTTTTTGCAACGCCAATGGTTAAATGGGAAGATACCTTATATAAACTCAGTTGAGTTTTTATGGTCTGTGCACAGTAGGAAGGTACAAGGTTAAACTGTGCTAATAGCTTCAGCTTCTTGATCTCAAGTAATTTTAGAAGCAGTATTTCAGCTCACCACAAGATGGGGGTATGCCTGCATACAAGCAAATGTGTCAGGAATGTAGAACGATGATCGCAAATTCTAGTAGAACCCAAAAAGTAAAGTACTTCACCACTTCACTTGAAATATGCACACTCGTAGAAACAAATGAATGGTATTACAG
Source organism: Zapus hudsonius (assembly GCA_004024765.1). NCBI lineage: Eukaryota > Metazoa > Chordata > Mammalia > Rodentia > Dipodidae > Zapus > Zapus hudsonius. The sequence goes on from PVHP010029191.1 coordinate 11,621, forward strand.
TATTAGGTTAGCCATAAAGTATTTACAATGAATTGCTAGTGATTATTGAAAGGAATAAAGAGCTCCCTCCCCTTAGTACAATGAATTATGAAGTCTTTAAGAGATGAAAAATTGTAGAAGGAGAATGCTATTTATTTACATGTATTAAAATTTAGTAAAACAATTGTTTTAATTCACAAATAAACTAGTCACAGCTACCTGTGAGTTGTGACCATGTTTCTTTGAAAGGTGAAATAAGACATTTACAATCTCACGATTTTTCTTTCCTATACATTTTCAAATTGATTTTTAATCTATTCAAAAGTGTAAAGGCTTTAATGGAAGCTGCTTTTTCTAAATTATAATACTGGAGAAATGGAATAAAATAATGTTCAACAATAAAGTGTTGGTCTCCATACTACATACATAGAAAATTACGTAATTACTAAAACTGATATTTTTCTTAGAATATGAAAGAATGCTCAAGGTATAATTTTAAGAAACACAAAAATAGGATAGACAGGGCTGGGGAGATGGCTCAGCGGTTAAGGCTCTTGCCTCCAGTGCCTAAAGCCCCAGGTTCAATTCCCCAGTACCCACGTAAGCCAGACCCACAAGGTGGTGGCCCTGGTGTTCGCTCTCTGTCTCTGTCTCTGTCTCTGTCTCTGTCTCTGTCTCTGTATCTCTCTACTTGAAAATGAATTTAAAAAAAATAAAAAAACCCCAAATATAGGATAGATAGATAGATCAATATAGGTATAGACAGATATAAATATAGATATAGATAGATTTAGACATTGGCATAAACAAAGAAATGTATAGAATAATTCCATATTTGGCAATTTTTTTGCTAGAGCTATATACATACCCAACCACAAAATGAAAGAGATGCCATTAGTGCTGATTGATTGTAACTGCTGAAATTATAGAGGATCTTAATTTTTGCTTTGAATTTTCCTTCATGCTCAGTATACACCAGAGATGACATGGAAAAAAAAAACAAAAGCAACAAAAGCTATAGTGTGTTTCGGAAGGTTTTAGTAATTGGTTCATTTCTTTCTATCAATGAAGCTTCCAGGATTAGTCATTTGTACTGTGCTTCCCAGACCTGAGAGGAACCTACAGAGATCAACTAAGCAGGTGACCCCATAAGACTCAAAGTCAGACTCTGATCAATGGGTATAAAAGGAACTGAGGAAACACTATGTAGTGAGATAGGTTCTGAGTGAGAACCTTCCAAACACAAATTCTCTCCTGCCTGACTATCACAGAGGTTGTCAAAAGTTAATGAGGAGTCCACTGCTGGGCTTCTGAAGAAAGCTTTCACTCCTCTGGACACACTTGGTCTTTGCCTCAGGAAGTTGAGATAGTTCATTTATAACATATTGGAAATCTGCCATCATGCATCTCTTAGATCTCCTTCATACCCATATGACTGTCATTGCTATATGTCCAGATGAGGCCTTCCTAACCCATATCTCTGGCCTCCTAGTCTCTATCAACTAGAGAAGATGGTTCAGTCTGTAAAACACTAACACTTGTCTGAATTCAGATCACCAGAAACCATGTACATGCCAGGCATGGTGTGATCACAGAGTGGGGAAGGTGGAGACAGAGGGTCCCCAGGACTTACTGGCTGGCTAGTCTCACCAAGTCAGTGAGCTGAAGGGTAGAGAAAGACCAAGCCTCAAAACGAAGGTGGAGATCTGGGGGTGCCACATGCCTTTAATCCCAGCACATGAATCCCAGGTAGTGGTAGGAGGATTGCTGTGAGTTTGAGGAGGGCCTGAGTGAGACCCTACGTTGGAAAAAATATGTAAGTTGGAGAGCAATAGAGGAAGAAAACTGATGGAATCCTCTATGTCAGCCCGCACCCACATATGTGTGAACACTTGTGTACCCACACATGCAGGAAAGAGAAGCGTGGGCTGGAGAGATGGCTCAGCGGTTAAGGCACTTGCCTCCAGTGCCTAATGGGTTCAATTCCCCAGCACCCACATAAGCCAGATCCACAAGGTGGTGGCCCTGGTGCTCTCTCTCTCTCTTTCTCTCTCTCTCTCTGCTTGAAAATAAATAAAATATTATTAAAAAGAGAAGTGTGATTAATAAAAACTCCTTCCTAATAAATCCATATTTCACATCGTGTAACCATAAACTATGGATGGCTTATTCTTCACAGTCCAGGTTTCAATGACAAATCTTGAAAGCTTACTCTCAGCTGTACTAAGGAAGAAGGATGAAAGAGAGCTTGGAATTAGAACCAGACAAATTCAATAACATGGAGAAATCCCCAAAGAAGATGTGTGTCTAGAAGCACAGCCAAGAGTCAGCTGGAAGAATCCACAAATCCATTGGGAATAGCAATTACACGAGTCTCACCCCAAATCACACAGTCAGTTTGACACAAAGCCTGGTATTCAAATGGCGGGCTGATTCCAGGGCATGGACTTCACTATAAGCTTTCTCATTCTCTTTCTCTCTCTCTCTCTTTCTCTCTCTCTCTCTCTCTCTCACACACACACACACACACACACATGCACATATACACACACATTTCATACCTAAATTTCTCCATACTAGCAATAATATAGTTAGCTGAATATATTTTTTAAGATTTGTCTTAATGATAGGTGAGGTTGTGTCTAAGAAAACACTTTTCCATGCACATGAAATGAACTTCTTTCCAAACTATGTGGCCATTGTTTGAGATTCATGGTATATGTCTCATGAACCCATGTAGCATTTATTCACATTATTTGTAGAATCAGTCTATCTATCATTTGAAAAGATGATATATAGACCACGTATTTGAGACGTTTTTATTCATTCTATTTCCACAGGAGTAGCACTTCTTAAGAAAGGGGCAGAGGGATTTGCAGAGGCAGATAGGACAGCGTGTGATCTGCAGAAGACACCAGTCCACAGGAGTTTGGAGGAAGACTATTAACATGTTGCCAGAATCTGAAGCATATGAAGTAGGTAGAGTGGTCTTTTTATGACCACAAATTTCCCAGAATACATGAGGGCAAAGAATTGCTTAATTAGCTCCGATTTCTCAATCCATAAATCCAGGTCAAATTCATCATGGTCACTTAAATCCTTCTCTCTATTCTAAATTGCAATAGAAAACTTCCTAAAACATGGCCATTTCTGTGTCCAGTTGGAGATATCAAATCTTACTATATCTTCTCTGGCTTCTTGCAGTGCATTTGACTCTTCCTCAGTGAGTCACTAGAGATGGGCAGTGGACAGAAAGCGTAAAAATGACAATAAATTTTCTTCTATCAGAGACTGTTTTCCTGCCTGGCTATGGAAGCCACTTCTTACTGAAAATAGCCCACTAACTCTGACTTGGAATTCATGTAAGGGCCAGAAATTATTTTTTTTCATAGACAGTCTCACTTCGTTTACCCTTTTATTGACCCATTTCATTTTAGAAACCTGTGTTCTTTTTATTTCTAGAAATGGTAAGCAATGGTAATCGGAGACATAGGTCCCAATGAGGAACGACTCTTGTCCCAACTTCTCAGAAACTCTCAGAGTCTCAAGGTGTGCAACACCAAAGGAAATTTCTCTACAATTCCCTTAAGGTCTCTTGTGTCTACTTCTAGGCCTCCTGTGCCTTAAGGGTTAATTTACAGGGTTCCAACTTTAAAGAGATGATGGTCAGGGATTTGAGTCTTATATTCTGTGTTCCTGAGTTTGATTGCAAAGATCCATGCACATCCATACAGTGTTTCCTGTCTTGTAATCATTTGTAGGGTCCACATTTCTCTTAGAGTTTGCCACATTGGCTTTTCACCATTTTTTTTTATCAGTGTGATATATTTAGGAAGATGTTTTTTGATGGATATCTAGTATTTTTAGTTGTTCGCCATCAGAAGTAAAAGTCCTGTCCATACAACACATTCTTTCATATGAAAAGAGAAATCTTCACTGATGGTGGGGGAGGGTGGGGGGCTCACTTGGAACGTGCCTGCTCCATAAGCATGAGGAGGCCTTTTTCCTGTCAGACCCCAGCACTCTTAGAAAAGTATGGTGGCTCAGTCCTATAATCAAGCCCCTGGGGAAGCCAATCACAGAATCCCAGGGACTTCATGAATTCTGGATTCAATGTGAGCCACTATCCCTAACACATGAGTTGGAGAATGTTTGGGGAAGTTACCCAACACTGAACTCTGGTTCCCACATGCAAAGTCATACACATGTACCTGTATACTTATGTGTGCCCCCCACACACATAGGAACACCATATACACATGCAATAAAACGAGACACAGAGGAGTCATCGACTCAAGGTTATGCTTGTTTACTAAAACATGGAAGCACAGCTCACACTAGCTCACATGGTAGCCAGTAAAATAACTGAAAAATATGGAGTTTGTGAAGCCTTGAGTAGTTTGATTAGAGCTCGATCTAGTTTTTCTTTAATTTTTTTTTTATTCTTTTCAGTATACTGATGGCCTTACCTTTTAGGTGAAGAGTGGTGTTTATCTTTCTCTCCATATGTAGAAGTCATTTGTAATGAAATATACGGACTCTGCAGCTCTAAATCAGAGAACTTCAATTCTTCATATATTCAAGGTTCTGAGAAGTTTCGTTCAAAAACATTTTTTTATTCATTTACAAGCGGAAAGGGAATAAGGAGGCTATCTCAGAAGCAGCTGCCAAAGGCAAAAAAAAAAAAAAAAAAAAAAAAACCAAAAAAACCAGTGCCAGTGTGGCCTTGCTGAGTCCCAGAACCTGTGTGTTAGCTAGTTGTGATGTTACCTGACAGGTCACTTCCCCTCAGGGCCTTCCTTGGCTTCCTCATTTTTCAGCCATGATATTGAGCTAGATAATTTCTAATGTCCCTTCAGGCTCTGAAATTTAATAATACCATTGTTATCATTTTATTTTTTAATGTAAGCTCTTTTGTAATTTTTATTTAATATTTAGGAAGAAGGCAGAGAGAGAAAGAAAGAGAGAGAGAGAGAGATAGAGAGAGAGAGAATGGGTGAATGGGTGACCTGAGCCTGTTGTCACTCCAAATGTACTTCAGATACATGTGACACTTTGTCACTTCATACCTCTGGCTTTTCTTGGGTATTGGGGGAGCTGAAGCCAAACCAGCAGGTTTTGCAAGCAAGCGCCTTTAACCCCTGAACCATCTCCCTTGCACTGTTGTTTTTAATTATTGAAACTTTCCCTTAATAGGCAAGATATAAAAAGTCTTAACCTCTGCCTGTGGATAGCACCTGTGCCAACATTTAATGGGTCGAAATGAACCAGTGGTGATGAAACATCCCATAAATAGAGATGTCAGCAGGAATGACAGCGACTTCTACCTGAGGTGACACTGGGAAGAGAAATTTGGAATATTTTATGCCATGCAAATGAAACTGACAAGAAGATGTAATTTCTGAAGGTCTGAGCTGAAGAAAATGTACTTTAAAATAATGTAATTTTTTCCTCCATGATCAGATATGCCTCCTCTCCTATGGAAGTCCAGTTAATCTGCTTTGGATAATACTTTGAGTAGCCAAGGGAGAACAATTAATTTAATGACCTATTGTTAAAGAGCTTACCTTTTTTTGTGAGTTCTTCTTTTTTCCTTATTTTTGGCATTTTCAAATACAGTTTGATTTTCTTGATTCCTGTCTCTCCTGCTACCCCCATCCCCCTTTGACTTCCCCACAACCCCCCTGTATTTTTCCTCCTTCTGTATTTATGTCATATGCATCCTTTCCCCTATCTACCCACTGTCTTTCACCCCATCTCTTTATTCTCATTTGCTAACAGTTCTATTTTTATAGGTTTGATCCACATTTAACCCCCCTCTCATAAGTACATATTTTTAGATATTACAAGCTAAAACCCACCTATCAGAGAGAACATGTGTTTTCATCTTTCTGAGTTGGAGTGATTTCACTTAATGTGGTTTTTTTCTAGATCTAACCACTTTTATGAATTTTTATGAGGATTATATCTAGAAACATAACTTTATTTCATTAAAAAATTATGCTATAGTCTCAACACCTGCTTCTGGACAATCTGATTCTATCATCTTGATCCCATTCTGAATTTAGATGGGCTGGAAGATAGAGAAGATATTTTGAATTCTAAAGAGAGAAATATCTGCCCCTTCCAAAAATACCAGGAATGGAGACACAGAGATGGTATGGGTCCCAGTCACCTTCACTCCAGGAGAGGACCAGTTAAAATCTCTTACAGAAATTCTACAAGTCTTTTGACATTTGTCTCATGGTTTTATATAAATTATAATACTTCTGCTAGCATGTCAGAGAGGAAATAGGTTCTTTTTCTTCTTATAAATAAATCCATTCTTTGTCACCAGTTTCTTTTACTTTTGAAGTGTGGGGAAATAAGAGCATTAGGGTCATGGATCTGAGTGACCCATGTTACCTCAGCATGTCCTACTTGTCATCACATTATCTTGTAAGTCTTCTTAAATGGTGTAGCGGGGTGAGCCGAGGATTAGAATTTAGATAATGCTCAGCAAAAACTTCAATGCACCCCAAAATTTAAGGAGTACCCGAATTCTTGTCTACAAAGTTAAAGAATTAAAATCATAGACATCAAGATATTAAGGGATAGTGGGAGACTTTATTATTTAAGGGAACATGGAGAGTTATAGAGTTCTCCAGCCACCAGTGTGGGGAGAATATGAGGCGGAGGTTTTTGTCAAGATTTATGCTGTTTAATAAAATAGGCAGGAAAAGAAAGATAATAGAGAGCTCCCATCATGAGAAAAAGTTCATGTGGGAAAGATCTTGAGTCCCCCTAAGGCTGGGGTGAGGGACCTTACCTGGAAAATGAAAGTCCTCCTTCTAGGACACCATGCGGAAAAGACTGGCTTTTTGCTCTAGGGAAGGTTTCTTAAAACTTCCATCAGGTAAGTCTGAGAGATAGCTGATTGGTCTATACCTGACCAATCAGTTTTTGCATCTAGGTTTGAGCTCTGGCTAGAGACACCTCCCACTCAAGGAGAGGAGGTCTATAGAGCTTGTCTGAACTGATGGATGCATAAACCTTCTGTCAAGAAGAGCTTCCATTGACTTCTCTACAATATGTGAATTCCTCGTGTCTCCATTTGCAGTTTGATTACTGTACTATTCTATTGTGAATTCAAAGAAAAACGCTATCTCAGAAGTTTGCAAGAGGTAGTTATATTAACATCCTTGTTAGGTTATAGGAATTAGGGAATTTCAGTTTCCATATGGTATTTCATATACCCTTTCCACAATGGACAGTTAAACATCTGAATGAATTAAATATTCATATCCACCAAAGGGCCTTAAAGAGCCTGCTCTTGTGGACTGGCTAAAACAAATGATTAAGCCAAGGAAAGTCCTGAGGAATTAAAATACCCTTGTCCCCGATAGCTGTGGGTAGGTCTTAAAGTTGGTCTCTATTCTTCAATCGGAAAAAGTGACTAAACCAAAATCCAGGGCATGTTGAAATACAGAAAGGTGAATAGTTTAGTTTAGTTTAGTCATTAACCCCAAGGGAAGAAGTCTATTCCAGAAAAGCAAAGAAAGGAACACCAGAATGAGGGTTTCAACATTGGGATGTATCTCTAAGGGATACTAGGAGCCAGAATAACTTAGAAATCAACTGACCCTAAATTGGAGTCCAACCTATGATCACCGGGAAACTCAAATGTAGTGTATATTTTGATTTTCTTTTATGTTGGGAACAGTTCCCATGGCCATGGGCATACTAGACTAGCATTCTACCACTGAGCCACACATCCAGCCCTCAGTATTTTACTTGGATTTGGATAATATTGTTGGCACCAAGCATCTTAGAGAAGCAACAGATACTGTCATAGTCAACCACATGCCGCTGAGATGAATCTCCAAACCAGGCACAGTTGGGTAGGGAAAATATTTATTAAAGTAACAGATCCAGGGTAAGTTCAATCATGAAGAAAAAGGCTGGCCCCCTTTCACAGATCCAAGCAGAGAGAGAAAAACCCTTCACCTACAGCCAGCACACTCCAACCTTTAAGTAGCAAAACAGCAGGACTTCAGGCCTCAGCTCAAACTGCTCCATTGCCTATGTAGAGTTGGAATTTTACATCCACCTTAGAAATACCTTAGGACTGAACCCTAGGAGGCCAGGCTAAGGTGACACCTCCTTCAACCAGGAGGCTGGAGACAAATCTTTTTTTTTTTAATATTTTATTTATTCATTTTCAAGGAGAGAGAGAGAGAGAGAGAGAGAAGGAGAGAGAGAGAAGGAGAGAGAGAGAGAGAGAGAGAGAGAGAGAGAGAGAGAGAGAGAGAGAGAATGCACCAGGGCTACCACCTTGTACCCAGGGCCTTAGGCACTGGAGGCAAGTGCCTTAACCACTGAGGAATCTCTCCAGCCCTGGAGACAAATCTTTAATACACTTTTGAATCTGTTTGGGGACATTCAGTCAAACTACCCCTGGTACTCTCTCTGGAGGAATATATTCATCCTAAACCATGGGGCATTACTAAAATTAATTTTATGATATCTGTATTTAGAAAAATATCAAAAGAATTCATCCTTAATCTCATAAACAATATCTACAAAAACAAAGCCAAAACACTACAGGTAAATTATGCTAAATGATGAGGTTATATTAGTTTTGAAATGAATCAACTGTGTCTAACCAGAAAAGGGTTTGTTTAATGGTCTTATGGATCAGACTTCTAGAAGTAGGTCATTGGCCTGATTCACTGTCTCTGAGAAGTGTTGGGCCAGTGCTTCTGTGACTTTTATCAGATGATGGAATCCAGCAATGATAAGGAATACATATTTTGTTATCAGATGGCCTGGATTCAAATTCTGGCTCTACCATTTCCTGTCTGGGTGATTTGGATAAACCACATCACAGTCTTGTTTTTCTTATAAAATAATGAAAATTGATAATTAACGTAATTTAGAAAACTAATGTATGAAAAGCACGTGATGGAACGTCATTGGTACATGTAGGTATCAACTATACTATGCTCTGAATCTTGTTTCCGTAAAAGAGTTATGGTGAAACTTTTACCCCAAGGGCAATGTCAGGTAGTTTAGATATCAACAGGTCTTTATAAGAAAAAAAGAAAGAAATCAAAGAGACAAGAAGAGAAGAAAAGAGAAGAGAAAAAGAAAAGCGAAGGGAAGAGAAGAAAAGAAAAAAGAAAAGAAAAGAAAGGAAAAAATAAAGAAAAGTCACCTTCTCTGAGCACATCCCTAATTTTGCTCATCTCTCCCTGTTTTGTGAAAACAGTGAAGAAGGCTGCCATCTGCAGGCCAGGAAAAGAACCTTCAGTAGGAACCAAATTGTTAGTCTTTTGATCTTGGACCCGTAACTTTCATTATTCACAAGTATCTTGTGGCTAATAAAACTACTATTAGTACTACTTTTAAATGTGGTCGTAATGGACATGTAACTACGTCTATAGTCCAGTCTTTAAAAAGAGCAATGAAGTAGGAAAGGATTATGTCAACACTTGTTATGTTTATGGGATAGCTCATTCTTTCACATGGAGAAAAAAAAGGTCATTTTTAATATTTTTGTTTGCTCCATCTCTTGAACCAAACTCTAGAAGATGAATACAAATAATCATTAGCTCTTAGGACAAGAATAGTAATGTCTGCATTTACCTAAACAAATCAAGGTTCTGTTAGCAGTAAGCATGCTAGAGAAAAGGATAAAAGAGGCAGAATTTATCTGCCACATAGGTTCAAAGTCTAGGAAAAAGTCTGTGGACAGTTATGCACAACCTGTTGCATCCCTCCTGGTGATCCAAATCTGACTCTCCACGGGCAGTTCCACATCTCTGTTTATAGATATCTGATAGGTCTTCAAATCATTTCTCATCTATAGGGGTAGCAGTTACCTCCAAGATGCTGGGACAAAACATATGCTATGGAAGGGTATATTTCAGCTTATAGTTTTGAGGGGACTTTTTCTCATGATGGAAAATTGTGGCTGGAGCAGGCAGATGTGAAGTGTCCCATCTCCATAGTAGCAGGAAGGAAGTATGGGTTATGTTACCCCAAGGCCTTCCTTCAGCAAGACTTCACGTCTGAAAAGTCTCTACAACCTTTTCAAATTGCCAGCAGCAGGGGGGGGGGGGCTCAAGTATTTAAAATACATGAGCCTCTGGGGTACACTTTAAAAGTCAAATTACCACATTAGGCAAGCTGATGAAATCTATACACTCATCTATTTTCTCTCTGAGGAAACTAGTTCATTTTCAATTTGCATGGGTATTTCAATACTCCTAAAATTAACTGTGTCATTTCTTTCCATCCACTTTTGTGCTCTTAGAAAATCATGCCTGTTCCTTACTAAAGACTTAAATGAAAATCTTCCACAAAATACTTGAAAACTACTCATCGTGCCCATGGTTCTGAAGCTGAGGTTCATTTCATTGCCAGCGGACTCAGTTGCTCATTGTAGAGAGGAAGTTGCCTTTCGAGTGACAGAGAGCCTGGCAGCAAACAGAGAGCACATGAAGGTAGAAAGGGAATGACCTCAAGGATAAGTATACTGCTATACTCTCAATTATCAAATTGACCAAACGATTTAGAGTCACCTCCTGATACATCTCTGGGTGTGTCTGTGAGGGTGTTTTCCTGGAAGTAGAAAATGAGCTTGTGATAGTTCAGACACCTCCATAGACACTGGCCCCATGAGTGGGAGGTGTCTAGCTAGAAATAAAACCTAGATGCTAAATGGTCAGGTATAGACCAATCAGCGATCTATCTGACTTACCTGGAGAAACTTAAAATTAACTTCCCTAGAATAAAGTTTCTTCCACATGGGGTCTTAGAAGAAGGACTTCTGACTCTCTAGGGACCAATAAGTTTTCTCTCTCTCTCTCTCTCTCTCTCTCTCTCTCTCTCTCTCTCTCTCTCTCTCTCTCTCTCTCTCT